>JACXGJ010006126.1:9575-35895 GCA_016801105.1 Esox niger
CATAATCACAAGCCATCACTCACCATGCATAATCACAAGCCATCACTCACCATGCATATTCACAAGCTATCACTTACCATGCATACTCACAAGTCATATGTCTCACAAAATAAACAAACAAAATACAAATGAACCGATTCAAGTACAACCCAGTTTCCAAAAAGAGCTTAAGTTCATATTTAATTGAAATTAGTACATAGACAACATATCAAATGTTGAAACAAATACATTTTTGGGAGAATACACACCCATTTTGAATTTAATGCCAGCAACACGGTTCAAGAAATATGGGACAGGGGGATGTTCACCACTAAGTTGCATCATCTGTTCTTTTAAGAACACTCTGTAAGTGTTTGGGAACTGAGGAAACCAATTGCGGTAGTTTTGAAAGTGAAATGTATTTCCATTCTTGCTTGATAAGATTTGAGCTGCCGAACAGTTTGCGGTGACTGTCGTATTTTTCACTGCCAAATGTTTTCAATGGGTGACAGGTCTGGACTGCAGGCAGACCAGTTTAGCAACCGGACTCGTTTATTATGTAGCTATGCTGTTGTAATATGTGCAGAATGTGATTTGGCATTGTCTCATCGAAATAAGCAAGGCCTTCTCTGAAAAAGACAATCTGGATAGCAGCATATGTTGCTCCAAAACTGTATATATTGTTCAGCATTAATGGTGCCTTCACAGATGTGCAAGAACTCACCCATGTCATGTGCAGTAATTACACCCCCATACCATCACGGTTGCTGGCTTTTGAACTGTGTCCTGATAACAAACCAGATGGTCCCCCTTCCTCGTTAGTCCGGAGGGCAGTGTCCATGAATCCCAAAAATAATTTCACATTTTGTTTTGCCAGACCACAGGACAGTTATCCACTAGTTATATCGTAAATGAGCTCGGGCACAGAGAAGGCGGTGGCGGTTCTGGATCTTGTTCATGTGGTGTCTTCTTTACATGGTAGAGTTTTAACTTGCATTTATGGATGCAGCAATGTACTGTGTTCACAGACAGTGGTTTTTGGAAGTGTTCCTGAGCCCATGCAGTGATTTCCAACACATTTCCAGAATTGTGTCTGTTTTTAATGCAGTGCCTCCTGAGGGCCTGAAGATCATGGACATTCAATAATTGTCCCTTGCAGACAGAGATTTCTCAGGATTCACTGAATCCTTTAATTATATTATGTACAATAGATGATGAGACCCCAAAACTCTTTGCAATTTTACGTTGAGATACGTTATTCTTAAATTGTTGCACTATTTGCCAGCGCAGTCTTTCACAGAACTGTGAACCCCTCCCCATCCATACTTCTGATTGTCCCATCCTCTCTGGAATTATATTTTAATACCCAATCATGTTACTGACGTGTTGCCAACTGACCTAATTAGTTGTCTGAAATTCCACCAGTTTTAGTTTTTTTGCATTACACAACTTTTCCAGTCTAAATTTGCCTCTGTCCTAACTTTTTTGAAACATTTTGCTGGCATCCAATACAAAGTGGGCAAGAAACAATAAAATGGCTCAGTCTCAACATTTCATATGTTGTCTATTTACTACGTTTTAATTAATAGAGGGTTTAAATTATGCGCACATCTTTGCATTCTGTTGTTATTTACATTTTACGCAGCATTCCAACTTTTTGGGTAACGTCTATAGTACCCCACATGGAAAATGGTCAAACCAAAAATGTTGATTTATAAATATTGGCAAGTTGAAAAGATAGTAATAACGGAAAATAACTTCAGAGGATAACATTCCTAATGATGTGCACCTATTTATGCTCAACAGAAACTTTTAGAAAATCTCATGACTTGTCTCATGACAATCATTATATTTCAGTAGTGATGTGTGTACTTTAAAGCTGCCTGCTATAAGAGTCTCAGCAATGTTATTCCATTCCCTATTTATGTTAGCCTCAATATTGTACAACTTTTTCACAAAACACTCAGTGGATGTCTGGATACATATTGAAACTTTAAATGTAATCTTAAGTTGTTTTGAATAAAGCATTGTGAAAGGTGAGGAAAATACTTGAAATGTTTATTGGTATTGTTTTATGAAAAATGTTTAAGGCTGGAATCTGTTTCTGTTTTCCAATTAATAAACAAAACAAGCTAGTAATTGACAGATAAATTGATAATTAGAAGTCGTTAGTTACAGCCCTAATGCATGCAGAAAATCTGACAACTCGAAATATATATACATATTTTTTCGAAAATATACACAGGTAAAATAAAGCTTGTACTCGAAAATATAGACCTAAAGAATAAGGAAAATTGTTTTATGTGAAACCTATACATGTCATTTTTTAACTGACCTTTGCATGGAATTGCCCTTTTAGCTGCAAATTCCCATTACAAGAACCAGCTCTGACGTCCGTTTCCTCCGGCTGTGGCCCTGCCTCAATAACAGAATGAGCACAGCAGATTACTGCCCTTTATCATCCTGAGGCTTAACTCATATCATTAAGGGTAGTCATCCCTGACAATCTCTTCCCATTCCCCCCCACTTAAGAACCCAATTAGCCCAAACAATAAAACAAAGATTTGCTGTGTGGACCCCAAAATCTGTTAGATCTCATGCTACTTGTTGGTCCTTGGAGTTTGTCCCTGTTTAATTATGAGCAGAACCATCAAAGAGCCATGAATCAATTGTCTCAGGTAAATATGGCTCAGGCAAATATGGCTCAGGCAAATATGGCTCAGGTAAATATGGCTCAGGTAAATATGGCTCAGGTAAATACGGCTCAGGCAAATTGTATTTGTACTAATTATATAATGGAAGCGCAGGAATGGTACATTGCTCAGTCAAAAGCCACAGGATAACAACAGTGACCTGATAAAGCACAGACTGACCCCCACACGACCTCCAGCCCGCATTCGACTGGAGTCCTTTATAATCGGAAGTGTTGAGTGACTGAATTATGTGTGTGTGTGTGTGAGAGTGTGTGTGTGAGTGTGTGTGAGTGTGAGTGAGTGTCACTGTCAAACCCTGTGACCCGTGACAGGGCAACACCGTACCAGATGGACAAGTTTATCTCTATGCTGCAGCAGTCTGAAGTTAGGGCCATGTGGGCCCATTAAGGGCCTCAGGTCCAACTGACTGCCCTCCGCAGCGGAACGCCGGCCAACTGGAGCCTACTACACCCTGCTGCCCAGCTGTAGCCCAGTCCCTTAAAACCATGCATATTAAATAGCAGCTAATAGCTACTGGATTAAAGGGAAATACCACTGAAGTAATTATTCTTTTTAATTTATTCTTATCAATAGAGACCTTTGATAGCACCACTGTTTGGTTCAGTGCTAAGCTTCAAATAGCCTACAGGGAATCGCTCTACAAAAACACATTAGAAACGCAATAATTCTGATGATAAGCCTGATTACATTGTCCACTGGGCAGAAAAACAATTATCCAACCATTTTACCCTAAATTACTTTTCCGGATACAAACAGATCAATAGAACGCTGTCTGACTCATTGTTGAAACAACTTGACATAATTGAGCAGCTACACAGCTGATAGCAGAACAGCAGCATGGCTCTGTTATGCAAAGGGTTAATATATTTTCACATAAATCCAAACCAAAATGAACTTCAACTGACAGGTCTGACTTTAGTTTCGCTGTAAATATGGAAAGACAGAGGTTAACACAAAAAGTTCCTCAAGCAAGTACACGCAATTACACACAATTACAAGTACACACAATTACAATTAGTGTTCTCTGTAATTATTGGAACAGTAAGATGATTTTTCTTCTTTTGGCTAAACTCCAAAACCATTCATTTGTTGATTTCTTTCTTTTTGTATTCCAGCCTTTTGGATTTGAAATGACACAATGGCTACAGGGTTTAAATGCAGACTGTCAGCTTTAATTTGAAGGTATATTCAGCCATATCGGATTATCTGTTTTGAAATTACAGACATGTTTTCTAGCCCTCGCCCCATTTTAGCAGATTCACAGTGTTTGGTTACTGGAGCCTATAAACTTGTGGCTGCACTCACTCATCATCTGTCTAACCTCCCCTGACTGTCAAAAAGCCCACAGGACTGCTGCATCCACACAGTTCTTTTACAGTGATCCATCCAATTGCATTTTCTGGGACTAAGCGGCAAAGCATTGGAATGGTCAAGCCTACTAGAGATGAAAGCATTTATTAGTCTCTCAGTATAGGCCTGGCAGAGAAACAGACACACACTGGCAACAGGGGGTGTAAATGAACGCACGCCAAACACGTGTATATTTTGTCAATTGGCGGATAAGAATGTCCCGAACACCCCAACAAGCTGGCAGGTGATCACACAACATTTTGGAGCAGACATGGGTCTGTTAAAATTGGCAAAAAACGCCACTCAAATGTGTCGATCTTCATTTCTTGGGCAGTTATATCAATTTATTCACGCACACATTTTTTGTTCCTGACCGAAATGTAAGTAGGTGTTCATTTGCCACAACTATACTCCAGCCGTTAAAAGGATGGATTCACGTTTCTATCACCTGTCTATCACCCCAAACAATCAATTAACGAATGTTTAAGGAATTAAGGAATGTTTCAATTACATTGAAAAAGCCTAAACATTAGGATTTTCTGTCAGTCAGGCAGATCTGTTTTTTCATGCCACATAAATGTAACAAAAACAATGTAACACATTTATTTAATTTGCGTTTCAGCATCAGTTTTAGGGAAAGTTTGGTACATGTATAAGAAATGTTTGTATTACCACTCCAGTTCAATCTCTTTCCTGCACAAACTGTAGTTCTTCAAATTACATATTTTTCTATGTGTTTTGAAACTGTGAAGAGATACTTTGGCCCGGCCTCTCTATGAAGAGATTTCCAAGACCCCTGGCCCGAAAAAACTGTAAAAGAAAGTATAGAAGGGAATAATGAAAGTGCAGCAAATTGTTCCATTTGGGACGCCGACCAAGTCTGTCACATTGATAAGTTCTGCCTGGCCTGGTCTAGACAATGTCCTTGAGGCCAGAGTGACAAAACAAACAGACAGAAGCTCTGGGCTTAAAGCCAACAGTAGATAAGAGTGCAAAAAGTCTCTAATCCCCAGGACTTGACCACAGCCACAGAAAAAAAGTATACAGCATTGTTCTAAACTGTCCAACAGAGAGTCAGGGTGAACTACATCTACAGTAGACTTCTACGTTTTTACATGCAAATCAGGCAATAGAGTACAGCTCTCCATGTACTGGTCTCTCCTCCATGGTTTAATTCACATACTGCTGTATGGAGACCGCATTCCAAGCATTCTACATTCCAAATCCACTAGAGAACTGTCCTTCGGGTTCTGTCTCATGGTGTAGGGGATGTGCCCCAAGCTGCACCGCATTCTCTGCAGTCTGGTTAAATGTGGTGCCCTATGAATGGGTAAGAGACGGGCGGTGCCGTCCGGGACTCTCCACTCACTACTAATTAGAAAACCTGCTGACTAAAACTTCCAATGGTGGAAGTCTATAACAAGCAGTTTGGCCACCCCCAAAAAAGGTGAAAAAAGGTGTTTTGTTTCAGACGACTGCGAACATCTGAAATTTTGTTTTTGACCTCTCTGGGCTACCAGCTGTGATGGGCCGTATGAATTAATCCGGCATAAAAAGAGGGGCAAAAGGAGTTTGAGGTGACGCTAACTTTTGGGGATTTCGGTTTCCTGTTGACATGTTGGAGGCACTAGACGCTTCTATCACGTATTCCCGGTACCATTCTGTATTCACAACAGCAGGCCGAGAGCTAAGTAAAAACGTTTTTTTTTACATCCATTTGATGCAGTCAAGACAGGCACTACCATGATTCATTAATAACATATGGAATGAACAAGTCTGTCTAACACAAGTGTATAGCTACCTTCATATTCCTCTTTCCAGACAGCAAGCCTTGCCCTACCCCCATTCTGCTACATAAGCTGAGTGGCATTGAGTGCCCCCCCCCCCAAAAAAAAACAACGGTTTCCCACAAAATGTACTGTAGTAGTTCTGAGAGAGACCTTACCTGGCAGGTGAACAAGAGATGCTCTGCCATCCGGTTGATCTCAGATAGCACATGACTGATGAGTAGGGACCTCAGGTAACAGCTCCCACCCAGTAGGACCAGGCATTCTGTCAGCCTCTCCTGAACCCGGAACTGCCCAAAGGTCAGAAGAATACACATCAACACATGACACACACACACACACACACGTTGAAAATGCTTTAGCCGACAAGGGCACGAGGTCCACAAAAAGTACAACCGACGGCGAACATCCTGACCTACACGGAATTATCACCTGTGCTCAGGTGATGTTGGCGCCGGAGAGGGACATTAACACAGGACACGTTCCATTTCCGTTGTTGAGTCCACAACAAAATGCCCAGGTGTAAAAAGATTAGTTTGCAAATTAGGCGGCTAGCGCAGTGACACTGACTTGTAGTAGGCTGTACCCCTCAGGCGCCTAGATCCACAGGCCACGACTAATTAATTGCATTTTGCAGATGCTCTCATCCAGAGCCACTTACGGGAGCAATGAGGGTTAACTGTCTCATACACGGACAGAAGGACACCCTTATTTATCCCAGTTGGTGTATTCCAGCAACTTCTATGCTAACTCTTTGTTCCATCCACCTACTTGGCACATAGTATTGTAATAAAATCACAAGCACAAAATCACATTACACATGAAATTGTCAGCTCAATAAATGTTTTCATTGCCACCTTAGTGCCATGATGAAACCATTTGGTGAGGTCCCTGGGAAATCTATGCCCTAGAACTGGCTATAGATTTCCGACTATAGCGGAGGCTTTCTGATTACAAGAGAATAAGCCAGACATAACGAAGGGCTTTACATGAGAGACGGGCAATGACTCAGCTCCCCTAGAGAAACGGGGAGCGTGATGAAAGTTCAGAATTGGGAGTAATATCAGAGCAGGCGGAAATCCAAAACTAGCCCATGTGCTATTTTCAAATATTGAGATGAAATACAGTCATGAAGTAATGCCATTCATAGAGGGATCATTTTTACTATTAGAGTGACGTTTGACTGGTGCCTCTGGGGAGTCAAGATATGCAATTTAATTTCCTGGGTGCTTCACCTCAGTGATACCGCCTTAACTAGAGCAGATTGGCCTGTCTCGATGCTTCCTGGACCTCACCTCCAGAAAGGTCAGGGATCCATTCCGATACCGAAGAGCCCCGGCATTACCATGATCACCGGAGCGGCACTCTAATACACCAGAGTAGACGACCTAATTAGATCACATAAGCGCCGACGGAGCTGGTAGCCGGCATGGCGTTTTCTCATCTCCCTACTCAGGACGGAACAGCCCGATCAACCGATTTTATATTGGATAAGTCACTCTGATTGAGGCTTCCGTTTCATCGTCAGAGAGGTGCAGCGAAGATCTGTCTATTCCGTTTACTCACCCTCTCGACGCTACATTAAAAACCATCAAATCGGAGACAATTTAGACCAAATGAAAGAGTCCCGTCAAAATGAACATAAGACGCCTGTGTAAAATTATATTATATTGCTGAATGGAGAACATTTCTATATCACAGCGACAAAATGCGCCACTTGCTTGTTTGTGATAATTGTCACTGTTGTATTGGGCTCAGTTTATTTCGTAGTCTATTTAGCATTGGACTAATGATTTCTCGGCACATCCAGAGCAGCCTAAGTCAGCTTTGTTCTCTGATAAACATGCAATCTCATGTTGGGGTTGGGAAAGGCACCTTTTCATGCACATACGCAAATAGATTTTGCTCAGCCAACTACACATAACATTAGCATCAGCATCAGCATCCCATTCTAAACAAAAGGCCTCTTTTGGGGTTTTCCGGACACGGGAAGCTGGGTTCCTCCAGAAGGCCTGCTGAAAGATTCACAAGGATGCAGCGCCGCCTGGAAAACTGGAAAAGACCGTTTTCCAGAAAACCCATTCTTCCAGTAACAGTACTTCTCACATCCTGATCCTGTGAAAGGTGAATCGTAACTGTGTAAGATCGGCTCAACGCACAATTGCAGACGTGATTTTGAGCATGAAACTGTACAACATAAAATTTATTTGGAGAACAATGAAAACTGCTGTCTTTCTTTCCCGCTGTCTCTACATCCGTGAATAAACATCTTGCCTGGAAAATCCACTGACTCTTTCTACATCAGTTCACTGTCATCGCTTCTCTCTCCTTCCAGCTGAATAAACAAAAGACAGCTTGAGCCAGCAAGGGCACACATTCTCTGAAAATATTGTGTTAATATAAAAAAAACATTAAAAAAACTGTAACTTTAATTAAATGACGTAATAAAAGAAGTCCCAGAGCATGGACGGTTTCCGCTAATTCCACGCCCACGAGTGCAAATGACATCAACAAGCTACAGTAAAAGCACATCAGCCTGGAGCAGAGGAGACGGCTCCCATTACGCTAATTACAGGATCAAGCTGGAAATCGTACTCCTACGGTATCTGACGTCTCCACCCCCCCCCCATAAAAATTATACAATTACACAGAGTGGCAATGAAAGCCCACAGCTTCTATGGAATCTTCCAAGGCCCACAGCCCGACAACATCTGGAACACACTGTAAAAGGTTTCAACGAGGAACTCTCCCATGTGCCCACAAGACCGAACATCATACCCAGTAGTGATACTCAGTAATAACGACATTACAGCCAACTCGAACGTGGTACTGTCATGATGTGAAGCGTGGGCACCTCCTGTGACCGGCTCAAGGAAGCTCCTTCGATATTACACTGTACACTTCCGATCGATTAAACAAACGTTGACCTCCAGGCGGCACGCAGGCCTTTGTTTGAATGAAATGGACCCAAAGGCCACTGTTTGACCCAAGTGACCTGACAGCATTAGTCAGGTACGGGGTGAATAGAAGTGTTTTCCTTCAGACCCAATAACCGGTAAGGAGTGGGGTGATGTCGGCCCACCCGAACCAACCGGGCGTAGTCGGGACCCCCAGGGTAAGTGTGCCCGATCCAATTTGAAGAATTTCTCTGCCACTGCGCGGGCGCAGACGGAGACAGAACAGATCCGAGGGTTACTGTAGTGGATTCCGGAGCCCCTTGACCCCCCCGTCTCACGGAGAACTTCAACAGCCGGTGATTCCCCCTTCGGAGGGCAGAGGCACACACACCCCGACCTATAAACTGCATATCACATGAGCGTGGCGGTATAATTGAACACGCGGCTTTGGATCGGACTACTTCTGCAGTCGAGCGACTCGAGTTCTGACTTTCATACGGTCTCATTTTAAGCCAGCAGGGCTGGACGCCCAGGGTTACCAGCTGCCGCCAGGGAGGTTTTGGGGCAGATCGTCCCTGTCAGTGGCCTGCTTGGGTCGGTGAAGAATTTGCATAATAATACTCTTTTAAAGGCTTTGAACTGAATTAAAATTGGACGGATTCCTGAAGCTGTTTGTCGTGACAATTATTCATCGAACTCAAGCTGCATACACAGCCGTGCAGATAGCCAGTTCTGTGAGAAGCGGAGAGAGCATGAAGCTCTTAGAAAGCTTGTTATGTGGAGCAGCTGATACAGGGGAAAAACAAAGTCTTAGTTGAACATTTGGGACTCTCATTTCAGTCATCATGCAATGGAATAATAGCTTAACTTACCTGAAAATCCTTGACATTTACTTTCGGCTATTTAAGTCCTTGAAGTTATGACAAGCTTAGAATTTCTGCTGCTCTCATATACTCAGACTGCAGCTGGCTGGTTACCACATGAACGGACTTCAAGACGGAATTTGGGAGCGTCTATGTGGTTTCTGCTTAATGCCACGTTCAGACTGTAGAATGTACAACACCTCCATGATTATCAATGCATAACGCCACAGCGAACGCCTCATAAAACTGCAATAATCAGAAAATCGGTAAGGCACAAAACTAATCTTTGTGGCCGAAATTGTGTGAAGACATTTTGATAAATATTCGGTTACAGCTATTACAATTAAAACAAAGGCAAGATACAATAATTTTTTTTTTTTTTAAAACCTTAGTGACACTTGGTAAACCCAACGAGTCAGGCTACTTTCGCAGTCCAAACAGACTGTAAAATGACACATCATTTGCTTTCCTGCCAGACCTTCTCCCAGGGCAGTGTTCATTGGCTTTCTTCGTTCAGGCCAATAGCTTCCAGTTGGCACCGGCGCACCGCTGGCAGATTTACCTGAACGCCAAGCCCTGACTAGACATTATTAGACAAAATGATTGTCTTCATAACACCCGTTCCCCCAGAAGATCCTAGCCTGAATTGGGTTCCCTGAGGGCACCTGTTTGTCCTGTTTTCCATTAGTAGTTGCTTGATTCATGACACATTCCTTCACTGAAGGTCTATAGACGACCCACAGACATATAATACAGCCTATGCAATAAAATGTTCATCTGATTTATCACGAAGCTCCTCACACGTCACCAATACCTGCTTGGTATGCAGTGGAAATTATTTTCTTAATGATACCCGTGTACGGACAGAGAGTTGGGCAAACAAATAATCCCCTCCCAATGCTGAATCTTTGATTAAAACAGACAATGTATTTCCATAACAAGTCATTACTGTACCTCCTTGACGTGCCCCACCCCCAATATGGTTTGGAAAGTCGAACGACCCGTCTACAAATATGGAATGGGTACAGAAATATGTGTTGAACCAGTCAGCAGGAAAATTTGCAATAAACAAATAAATAATGAAGTAATATTGAATTCATGGTTCACCAGAGATCAAAGTTTGGAAGCACTTTAATCAGCAGTGTTGTCAAAAGGTAGGTGGGTTAAAAACGAATAGCCATTTCACTTCCTGAATTAAAACCTAGGAAGGAGAGGGATGGGGACAGTGGGCCTTATATCTCAAAACTCCCCTCAGTCCTAAACACCACCACTGCAGGGTTCTGTCTCAACTACAACCATGACACATTCACTACTGTTCTCCCTTGACAACGACATTCCGCCAAGTCCTGACTTTTGGCGGCACTTCACTGATGTCCCATCTACTGTTCCTCTACATAACAGTAAGCTAAGGAAATAATGAAGAGGCCCTAGGCTTTGTTTTTAGTCTCAAATTGATGACATTTGGGAGATGCATTTTGGGGAATTTCATAATATTTCAATGATTTTTAATTGTAATGTTTGTAAAAACACTTTTCACTGGCAACGACCCGGCCTATAGGATGGGGAAATTTTTTGGGCTAACAGAAATGTCACGGCACATTAGTCTCTGGTGACGGACTGCGAAAGTGCGCAGTGCACGTGACATGCAGGCCACTCATATGACTTTGTACCAAAGCAGCCTTCGGCAAATCGGGGCACCAGTCCAATTGCTAAGAGTTATTTGGTAGCACATAATCACCATAAAACCACAGAAGGTGAGAATATATCAGAGCCACATGAGTGGCTCTTTCAGGATCCCCCCCCCCAGGATCGGTGGTTAAGATTTGTGACGACAATTATCCAGACAGCAACTTACACCCTCCCAGCCATTAATCTTAATTCAGAAGGGGGTATCACACCCTTCACAACTCATCTGTGACAGCTTTTATTCCAGCCCGCTGACACTAAGGTGATTGTCTATCCCCTCAGAGGCTAATATGTATGAATACTGAGGCTCAAACTCATGACTCATCACACACCGCGGGTGCCGACCAAACTAGTGGCTCAGGAGCCGGAGTAACGCTCGTTTTCATTTTCCCCCCGAAAACCAGCATTACTTCAGATCCCAAGGCTCGGAGTAGAGAACCACTGGTTTAACCTGCTTGCCACTTCCTCATTTCACATGTACCTGGTTCTCTGTCACTTTTTCCTCACTCCTGAGGCAGGTGTAGGCAACTCCTGTACTTAAGTGACAGAAAATAATTCAGGCGTCTCGTTTATCACGCGTGCATAGGACCTATCCTAAAGTTGTACTTACAAACCCAATTGACAATTCTCATGCGCATAGAAGAAACGGTATACATCAAATGACCCTGCCAGTTTCCCATCAGTGGTAAAAACAGATAAGAGATTAACGCCGATAAATATCACATGTTAAAGCCTGTGGGGAAACTACAGTGCTCTGCATGAAACACAACCAGGCAGTCCAGAAATCTCTGAAAAATACCTTTCTGAGATTGACAGGGGTACAGGCGGCATAGGGTGACATGCTGAGCGCCCGCCGAAATGATTTATGTGATTCTCTCCGTTGCTGCTCGCTTGACTAGTAACATGTTGAACATTTGCCAAAAATAGGAAAAGCACTTCGAGTTCAGGGATGGCACTTCTAAGTCCATCTGGGTGCAGTCTATTCCTTAAACAGCTTCAGGAACCCATAAATGTAAAATAAAGTAATAAACTCCTCTTTTAAAAACT
This sequence comes from Esox niger, assembly GCA_016801105.1. Lineage (NCBI taxonomy): Eukaryota > Metazoa > Chordata > Actinopteri > Esociformes > Esocidae > Esox > Esox niger. Next base: position 21,899 of record JACXGJ010006126.1, read on the forward strand.
CCAACCTGCTGAGCAACAGTGTGTGGAAAGTGTTCATTTTGCAGGCATTTACTAGCTAGTTCGTTCCAGGTGAGATTATGGTCCTATTGAAAAGTGCCCTTGCATTAACCCAACGCCGGATGGGACACGTGAACAGGACTGGAATTTGTAATCTTTGTTTGTCCCAATAAAATAAATGTATTTCTTCACGCCAAAACAATGTCTGCTGAGCCCCATTAATTTCTGTAAAAACCTGTCCCCAAAAATGCACTCTCTCAGCGTAAGGCCTCAATCCCACAGAGGATCAGCCAGCCATTTGATTTCTATAATAATTTAACAATGTTTTTTACACATGCCAATACTCTCACGAGCTACTGTATTTTGGATTATTTTCATTACAAATGAACTGATCCGTTCGTGGTAGCCAGTGTGAGCCTTGAAAAGAAGTAAACGCGGCAATGCAGGTCTGATTGAATAGAGCCCTAAGATGAGACAGAAACAAGAGCCTGTGAAACCAATATAACTATTGTAACACACGCACACGCACGCGCACGCTTTCCTAGTGGATATCCCGTGACACCCTTACCCTGTTGAGCTGGTCATTGTGCAGAAGCATCCCAATGAGCTCCTCCAGGACGCCTTTCACGTGTGCCGCAAACCGTGGCGGGGGCTCCCTGTGGGTGAGCCAGCCGTCCACCGCCCGGGCTGCCACCCGAGACGCCTGCCCGAGCAGTGACCGAGGGGTCAGGGGTCGGATGTCCCCGCTCGCCGCCGCCAAACAAGTCAGCAGCCGGCACACCGAGTCCGCCACCACGGACCTGTCCCCGCCTCCGTCCAGGCCGAGCTCGCCGGCCGGCGCGCACACAGCCTCCCAGCCCGCCCTGCTCAGGCCCAACAGGCTCTGGAGAAACCGCATGTGGGGGAGCGCAGAGTTCTCCCGGAGCCCTGCCTCACACGGCACGGAGGTCGGCGGGCGCACGCCGACGGCGAGCGAGGATGCCGGCCGCTCGGCGTCTGTAGTGGGCCACGGCGTATCCGTGTGGTCCGTCCCACAGCCGGAGTCCATGTCGGAACTGAGCAGGTCCGTCGCCGAGCCCGTTGGGTCCTGTGAGGGCAGGTCACAGACGCCATCGCCTGCAGGATGCATCATCTGATGAGACTGAGACCAAATTATTTCCAAAACATCCCTGCAAGTTCGCCCCAAATTAGCTTTGTCATTAAATCCCATTCAATCACGTCTCTCACCTTTAAAGCAGCTCATGATCACCTTGTATAATTTTATATCAGCCTAATTATTGTGTTCTGCACATTAACGGACCTTGTTTCCAAAGCAACATTGTGTGTTTATGATGCTCAACCTCATTAAATGACTGAGATGCTCGTTAACCGCAGTGCCGGAGCCATATCTAGGCTCAGAAAACGGCTTCGCCACGCCACACTGAGACATTGTAATCCAATAAACATCCATCCAGGGCAGTCCTTTCCTTACCAAAAAGAGAGCTATATTTAATGAGCATGGATCCAGCTGTTCATCAATTCATCTCAAAATTATAAACCAGGAAGGAGGCAATTTACCGTAACAGTACACATCTGCGGGCCGAAACCATGGAAATATCATACAGCAGAAAACAGGAAGCATGTTAAAGGAAACAAAATAGTTCCCAACAACATTCACAGCTAATGAGAAAACAAACACTCACGGTATTTCTTTCAAGGGAAGGAACAACATTAAACAACGCAATCTTGGAGGTAATTTCTGTGCTCTAACAGGAGACTGAGAAAAAACTAGCTCACATATTGACATTTTCCAGTGGCCAAACATGTCTATTGCAATGTAGATGCAAAAACAATCCCTACACATTTCGCTATAGGTCCCTTGTAAATTAACCAAGAGGTTGCCTTGTTAAATGTAGTCAGGCTACCTCAAAATTTGATTTTAATTATTTTTATCATTACCTGGGAATTTTGTTTAAATACAATATATTTGGCAATATCTTTATCAACCTATTTTATACCATGTAAAATATACATCAATTTTGTATACACAGGGTTTGTCAGAATTCTGCTTAGTTTTGTGACTTTTGCAAATAAAAAATATTAAATAAGTTCTCTAAACCTCTCATTTAGTGATGGATGTGTGAACATGTGATTTTGAATTACATAATATACAAGTAGAATTACTCTGGTTTTGGCTACAACACGTTACATCCATCCAATTAAGTTAATTTGTGATCTTAATGAATTGCTATATACTTTCCCAACAGTCTTAATGTACACCAGGCCTCCAGAATATATGAAACTCGCAAGTTTGACCAAACTTGGAGACACTCTTCAATTATTACAACTAGCAAGAGGTATTTTTTATGAGTAACATGTTAAAGGAGTGAGTGTTATAGCTTCCTACCGAACCAGTTGAGGGAGAACAGTGAGACCCACCAACACAAGTCACCGCTTCGCTGTTGTCGTTTGGCTTTGCAAGCATCCGGCTGAGAAGGAGCTCTTGGCGAAGTCTAAGCACTTCCTCCTGAAGCTGCTGAAACTTGTTCTTCCAGGCCTCATCCTGGCTCCTCAGCTTACTGGCCAAATGTTCAGCGTGCTGTCGACCACTTGTCCCAGTAGGTTTCCTCTTTATTATGGCAACAGCAACAGCAAGTTTAGCTTTCTTAACTCCCCATTCCACCATGCCTTTGCCTAAAGAATAAATAATTTTTGTCACAGTTTCAGTGTTTGGATAGGTCTACATATTGCCCTCTCTTGGGCTTGTTACATTACAACACTTTGTTTTGCCATGAAGTGTTCTGAATAACCCAACACCTTGCCCTGTTTTGGACAGATTATGGCACTATTCTGTCAAAACAAAACATGAATGATAAACAAAAATTAAAATAGGAGTTGAATGTTACTTATTAATATGCATTGAACACTTCAATATAACAACTCACTACATGAGTACAGTTTCCTCGAGAACTATTGCCCCATTTGGTAGATGGTCTATAGAAAATTTCATTTTTCAGCTTGATCTTACACTCAAAATCTCAAAACTCAAAACGACCAAGCAACAATCCCTGATATAAAGGTCAGTTCCATGTACCAAATTATTAACAGGAGGTTCCGAATCTTGACAGATTAGCAAAGGTAATGTAACCACGTTTAACCGATCAAGAGCGTCTGATTCCAATCAGATACCGTAACTTCTCGAAAAACCAGCCCCAACTTACAGATCTTTCCATGTAATCAGGATTAGAGGAATCATATTGTTGAAAAGCATGTAGATAAAATGCTTGATCTAGCCACAATAATCACATCATGTATATAATGCACAACATCACAATTATTTGCAGCGTAACTGTGGACAAGAGAACAGTAGCTGAACACTAGCTCAACAGCAACATAATATAGCAGTCGTACATAGGCACAAAAGGCATGCTACATAGCGATAGCCAAACGCTAGCTAGCAATCGATCTTACATACTTTTGATAGCAGGACCTCTCTCGGTTTTGTGATCCATCATTATGCCGAACTTATCTCGAATGGATTACACACACTGTGCTTTTATTAACTTAGTACAACAACCTAGGGTTAAACATTTTAAGTTACTATTGTCATTTGTAATGGAATAGCTATAAAGTTCAAGTCCGAGCGATCTGAACACGTCAACAGCCTAATAAGCTCCCATTGATGGCTGGGTGGTTAGCCCCTCGCGCTTTATAATCGATGTCAATCATGTGAGAGCGCGCGTACATGCGCATCCGCCCTTTGCAGAACTGACCGGAAGCTGAGGGAGCTAAATTGTTAAGGATATAGGGGGTTAATTAGACCTTCCTGTTGGCTCTTCCATTGAGTGAAGAATGGTGCAGCCTCCACAAGTGCATTAGAATCCCATGAGGCATCGCGCCTGATTTTTGAGATGGTGCGATTTAACAAGGTAGATTGGGCCATAGACACATACTTGTTAAGAAAGTCATTCCATTGATGGATTTACATCCAGTGAAGGGAAAATGTTTCTCGGAAAATAGGTAAACCATTGGGCTGGAAAGTATTTTTGACAGGATATGGGAGGAAAGTTTCGGGAATGGAAAAACAACGCAATGCTAAAGATGTGCATAGGGTGACCAGACGTCCAGGTTTCAAGCTGGGTGACCTGACAAATATCTGTAAAACATTAAAATGTCCCGGTTTTCTGTAAAACATTAAAATGTCCAGGTTTTCTGCATTCGCAACTAAATTGGCCGGGTTTTGGCCACTATTAAAATAATGATACTACTGTATGTTTCCACAAACGGATCGGTGCCAAATAAACAACTGGGCACAACTGCTTAGCAACAATTCTTAGCAACAATTCTCAGCGCCCTGGCTCCACAAACCACAAGCACGCACCACAGCCAACATGCATGCATGCATAAGCGCATGCATGAGCGCGTGCATTAACGTGCAGTACCCTTAACCCCCGTTTTGCGGGGTTGAAAATGTGGTCTCCCTAGATGTGGACCACAGAGGCTATGTAGAGACTTGCATTCAAGGAAACTTGCATATGCAGCAAATTATGGGATATGCCGTTTTAAGAAATTACTTCAGCCCCTCGTAAAAAGACCTACCATATTAATTTTGCAGAATTAAATTGTAACAACAATGTGAATAGATGGACAACACCAACATTTTCACTGTACGATGAAGGATTCCGAGACAACATCACTATAGCCTGCTACCACATATGACAGAGAACCTCATTATCATGTTTTCCCAGGCTACTTTTGTCCAATAGCATTTGATTCAATCTTATGAAGGAGCCCCACACAGACTGCACAGAAAAACGTCTGTACATGTTCACTTATGAGTACACATACCTGGCTTGGTAAACAATGTAAAATACATTAGTCATTGACCCCATCCAACCCAACCCCCTCAGTTTAAGCTTTGTTCTGAACCGAAAGGCCACCTTATCGAAAATTACATTTAGAACATGCTTTATGTAATCCGCTTTAGTGAAATTACTGATTAAAATGAGATTTTATTAGATTTCACATTGAGTGGTAGAATACAAATGTTTTACAAAAAAAACCTTGGCTGCAGAAATCCCTTACAGGAATACAGGTGTAGCCTATTTGAATTCATTTTCCTCACAGCTAATAGACAATCAACCGATTAGATTGTTTTTCGTCACAACCATGACAATGGACAAGACAGTATAACATGGAACAACATTACATAAACATATTAAAAACACACATTCAGCTATAATGTGCAAGCATGATATTCTATGTATTCATCTTAGATGACAGTTGAACGCTAGGCCCATTTAATTATGTAATTCAATTGTAAGATGTAGTGATCCGTATCAGTTTTGAAAAGTAAACCACTCGGAGCCACAGTTACCCGGCATTGTTGGGTGTGCTCCAGACACCCTACCCCCACCACCCTAACTTATAGCTTCAAAACCCTCTAACGAGATTCCGTTGGTCCCCTTTTTAAGTCGGCGCCACGCGCGATGTAAATGCTGACAGACACCCGTCTCCCGTGCGTTCCATAGCTGTTCAATTCTACCACGCTATCAACCACTATCAGCACTACCTGTTCAAAACCTCTTCACACCGCGGTGACCAGAACACTGAACTGTCAGGTGGCAGAAGTCTAAATGGTTCTCTGGCGGTAGTCGTTCTGTTACTGCATCAAATCTACTTGTGAGTTTTTTATGAAGTCTTGCGAACTGTGTTGATTTTGGGAACACGGAGTTTATGTGAACAACGTTTTATTCACATAGGGCGCTTCCCCCGTTTCCATTTGATAACACAGCCACAAGCAGGCTACTGTTCCCATTTTGACAACAACTCCGGCAGTGGGGAGGAATTATCGGTGAATGTCAGAGCAAAAAAACAATACTTGCCAAGTAAATCATCTAGTGAAACAACATAATTCTGCTGTCACTGCAGGTGTATCAAAGACATTGCACAAGAATAAAGAAGACAAGACCGTTTAATGAATCATATCGTGTGGACCTGAGGGAGAATAGCTGCTGCTTTGACAAAGGCTATACGGATCCAAATAAACATAATAATATAATATGTAGGCCTCTAATTTAGATAGTATTTTACGAGGTTTACCAAGCGCAAAACATACAGTCTGAACTCTTAGTGTTCAACTTCTGAAGCTATAAAAAACGGACTATTATTTCTATGCTATTGTCAAACATAAAGGCAATGCCATCAGAAAACCATCATAAATATTTGCCTGGATTTGTCACGAATCGTGTCAGTTCCTCAGTTGAACCGACAACGCAACAAACTTTCAACATGAGCTGTCGAAGGTCCTAGCAGCCGACCTCCAATCCGGAGCTATCCAAGGTACTGATCACTTTCCACTTTGTATTTATTTCATAGGGTTGGCAGCCTACAACATCTCCGTGTCAAAAAGTTTAATATGACAGTTATTCATACAGCCCGAATAGCCTAAATGATATGTTATTTTCCTTTTTCTTGCTTTAGGCTATACTAAACCCAAGGGCATTATGACCTGGATGAGACCACTTGCTTTGTCTGGAGAGAGATAGAGAGAGAGAGAGGACCAGTGCGATCGCTGATATCTCTAGGCTAGTGTTCTGACAGCGCGATAATTCTCCATATAACGTCTCATCGCCCGCGCCCAACTTCTGAAGTGCCGCAGATCCAACACAGTGCCTTGGAGAGCGGATTAACAGACTCAAAAACAAGAATAAAATAACAACATATTGGTACCGTTCTTTTTACTTTTATTTATTCTGTGATGCATTCTTAACAAATGCATGTTTTAATTCTGAAATTTATAACGACAATCAGTAGCCTACAGAATGCAAAGGAAATGTATTCAAATTTGTACATTTGATTGCCAAGATGAGTGTACAAAAACAGGAGGATAAATTATAGACGCAGAGGAAGTCAAGACAAAGGATTCTTCAAGAAGGTTTTACAATTCTTTATTGTTGGATAATTCACGTTAAGGGAATGGAGCAGCGTTCAACATGGAAACGATTTCAATAAATGCGACGTTTTACATTTCTTTATCATTCCTCTAATCCCTTTCGGAAGGGTTTCCCTTGAAATCTCAATGACATCTGTCAAAATAGCGTCGAGGTATGGAGCGTGCAGGTCAGTTGAAGCCAACGTCTTTTATTTATGGAGAGTTCGGGAATATGTCAACCAGTAATACCAATGCCAATTTCACTACTAAAGGAGAAGAGAAGGAAGGTCTGGCTTTTCAAGCCGGTTTAGCAGTTACATTATCTTTGATAACTTTTGCAACAACATTATCAAATGCATTCGTTATTGCTACTATTTACCAATCCAGAAAACTACACACGCCTGCAAACTTTCTGATTGCATCGCTCGCCCTGACAGACCTTCTGGTGTCGGTGTTGGTGATGCCAATCAGCGCACTATACACGGTGAGTCAAACATGGACTTTGGGCCAAGTCATGTGCGACATATGGTTGTCTTCAGACATTACGTGTTGTACTGCATCCATACTTCATCTGTGCGTAATTGCGCTGGACCGTTACTGGGCCATAACTGACGCTGTTGAGTATACAAAGAAGCGCACGACAGCGCGCGCCGCGGGAATGATAGCTACTGCCTGGGTGATCGCCATCTCAATCTCACTTCCGCCCTTCTTTTGGCGCCAGGTGAAAGCGGAAGAGGTTACCACTTGCAACGTGAACACTGATCACATTTTCTACACAATTTATTCAACTTTTGGAGCCTTCTATATTCCCACTTTGTTACTTATAGCTCTTTACGGTAGGATCTACGTGGAAGCCCGAAAGAGAATTTTGAAACAGGCATCTAATAAACCGGGGAAAAGACTAACCTCAGCTCATTTGATAACAAACTCGCCAGGTACAAACTCTGTGGCGTCCACCACCTCTCTAAATTACGGGACAAACGAAACATTTTCTTGTGACGCTAATAGCTCATCTGCCAGTGTGAACCATGTGAAAGTCACTGTATCCGACACGCTCCTGGAGAAGAAGCGAATCTCCGCTGCCAGGGAAAGAAAGGCCACTAAAACTTTGGGGATCATTCTCGGAGCATACATTATATGCTGGCTGCCATTTTTCATTTACACTTTGGTGGTCTCTGTCTGTGCTTCGTGTTATTATCCAGAATTATTTGATATATTTACTTGGTTGGGTTACCTTAATTCTTTAATAAACCCCATCATATACACCATGTCCAATGAGGATTTCAAAAAGGCTTTCCACAAATTAATACGCTTTAGATATTGCAGGTCCTGAAGTTTGCCCACCCAAAAAAAAGGTTGTCAATCCCATTAGGCTTAAATTTTGTTCCGCTATCTCAGCAGCACCAGAAACTCCCCCTCTCCAATAACTGCAACATGTGAGCTCTCGTAATCAACCTTAAAAATATGTGCAGCACAAGATCTAGCATGCTATCGCATAAGCATAGTAGTCTGCAGGCATGTGCTAGAAACATGCTTATTTTTCAAAACACGAATGTGTTGAACTGTCACTGCCAACAATGAACAATATTTTCAGAAACCATACGCTGTAATCTCCGTTGCCTTCGTTATGATTGCCGGATAATGACATACCAACACGCCCACTCAGACAATGAAAACAACTGTACAATCTAAACCATTGTTTTGGTAAGGACTAATTCAATTTTCAAGGTTAATTAAGGAAGATACATTCTCGATAGGTTTTGTCATGGAATAATGTCAAGTGATGGGGAGGGCTAACAAAAACACTGGGAAGAGGGAGGCTGTGATATGTTTAATATTTAAACATACATACGCTGCCTGCAGTAGGACAAAGGCCGTGTGACACCTACAGAGTTATCGTAGGCTGACTGGAATGAGAAAATTATAAGCACAACGGTTCTCATCTTCCCAGAACAACACCATCCGTTATCTTGTGTTCAGTACTTCCACCAGAACAAAAAAGAATAATTATATTGTTGGAGGCATTTCACTATGACGATTGGTACATAACCATAGTCAGTCACAAAACAAATCTTGGTGCCTACAGACATTTTCCGTCAAATTTATTGTATGTTTTTATTTGTCCATCTTAAAGACATTAGCATGTATTTCATGATAAAAGGCCATCGCTAATTTCATCATTGAACATGTAAATAATTGTTAGCATATTACTTTACTGTAATGTTGTTCACTTCAAACGGGACTATAAGCTGACCTCTTATCAAACAAGCCTCAATGTATTTAAATTCGTATGTATTGTAAGTAACACGTATGTATTTACGTAACATACGTAACGTATGTATGTTTTTATTCATGTCATTTTCGTTTGTTTTTGTAAAGGAGCTGTTTAAATTGCCTGTGGGTGTTGAGTCTACTGCAACCTAATGATTGGTATTATCTTTCTAAATATTTTTGGTGGTCTTGTAGGCCTACCAATTAAACTTAATGACAGACAAGAATAGACACCTTACACACATATTCACCTAAAATACTGCTTCTTATAGTGATCATGTTTTAATGATGTCTCAGCTTGCCGTTTACATTCCAAGCAAGGTTGCATGAGTTACGTGCAAGATCAATTAAAGAGAATATACAGAGATCATCAGAGGTTGAAAAGCCTTTAAGATTTCATTAGTACAAATATTTGTTTTAATTGAACCACTGCGAACCACCAAGAGGCAATAGCAACAGCCAAGATTATAAAGGACACAAATGCAGCCATATACAGGCATACCATGTTGAACTACTTGCTTTATAATGACGAACTACAGGTAGCTGCCAAAAATAAAGAAAACCTCTGAATAAATGAGGGATGCCAAGTTTACACCACGCATGTGCATCGTAGAAATGCTGGAAAGATCTAGTGGCCCATAACTTTGTCTAGAATCATCGCTAGAAGAAGAAATCTCAAATACTTAGAGGGATCAACGAGAAAGCACAAAACGTTTTTTTAATGTTGGGTGATTTCGTTTTTCACTTGATTGCGCCAGATTACGTCACCATTAATGTTAATATTTCAGTTGAAGCTGACATTGATGCATGCACGTAATACACGCCCGATTATCCTACCCGATACTTGTAATACACGCCCGATTATCCTACCCGATACTTGTAATACACGCCCGATTATCCTACCCGATACTTTCCGCATAGGCCTTTTTTCATTTGGGTTTTTACTTCGACCGTTTGATGCTACAAGCACGGTATAATGAAAATTGAGCTTGAAGAACAACTCATGTTGATGTTTCTTTTATGTTGGCAATAACCTGTGTGTTCATGAGATACTATTGCAGTACTCGCATAATGGAAATCCTATTTTACCTAAATTAGCTACTGCTGTACAATAAAGCTTCTCAAACAGAGCCCAATCCGTATCTTAACTTGATCCTCCTGTTGTTACAGCACTGTGCGAGACTTCTCCTGCTCAGCAAGAAATGAAAACAAGCTCATTTAAGGTTTAAAATGCTTTTAATGTTTGTCATTTCCAGTTCACATGCCAGAATTGATTTGCCTTAAGGAAAACTGCATCAATCCCTAAAATGCGCATTTCTTGTTGCTGCTGGATTAGCATCCTGCTGTGTGAAACCGGTTCAAATTAGGATATGGCATCTGTAAGCAATGCACTGTAATTGCCTTGACATTGTGGTTAGAGGTCCATCCCAGTGGATTACAAATCACTGCTGCTATTGTGAAATACAATAAATAAAATGTTAAATGGAATCTATCTAAGGGTATGCCCCATTTTCCTTGGAGAAAACATGATTGTGGAAGAATGGTAATAATGGGTTTTTACTTCAGTTAGATGAAAGTGCAATTATAAAGTCAACCGTTTTAGAAAATACAGCAGGGTATATTTCAGTACAGATTGTGTTCATGATAGTGATGCTGGTCAACTGCTATATCTCAGCCAAAACTTGTAGAGGTGTAATACTGTTAAATCATGTTGTGGAAATGGTATTTACATGTTTGCTGTATCATCTCACAATTGTAGGAGATAAAGCCATCTTCTGAATGCTGTAACATAACAGATAATAAACTTAAAGGGCTAGTAGAGTGCGTTATGGCATATGTCAGGTGTGAACATTTTGCTTGAACACTGAACAGCCATTTTTTGCCTTGGTAAAGAGTTAATGATCAGAAACAAATGCATGGAGTGTATATTTGTATTGCTGAACACCACTGCTGAAAATGCTTCAGGTGGAAGGAGACATTTAATTAGGCTCATGCTACTTTTGAACTTTTTCCATTGTAATTTCTTTGAAACAGTTAACAATGCACTGTACTTCAAATACCTCTTAAAAATAATCTAGGTTATCATTATTTTATGTGAATGTTATTGTCGGGCTTCGCGCCAATGTTTATATCAGCATTCACAGAGGCTGTGGGCAGTTTCTAATTTTAAGCCCATCAAATGGAAGGAGGGAACCATCTGCTCATCAGATTCAGTTAACCTATAATTAAAAATGTAAATTTCCCTTTTGTGGTACATTTTGCTCTCAGCTAAAAGAAAAACCCTCTGTGTGGGCGAGGTGGACTCTTTTGCAACAACATTATTCTTCCTCAGTCTGATTTACTATCTTGCTCTGACTAGGAGATGATTTGGCCAACTGCAACACATTTTAAAATCTGCCCTCCTGCATCACAATGTGATCTTATTAAATACCAATGTTCATCAAAGTAAGTAGGCAGGTTCTAAATCTAACTGTCAGTGTATCAGCGTTGTTTATGTAAATCTCTTCAAATTTGTTTCCTTGCAAACACCAGATCAGAGCCTTTAGGAGCCAAAGGAGGCTCAGGAAAAGAAATGGTAACAGAAACATTTTGGATTAGTTTCTTTAAATTAAAAAGTAATTCAATTGACACACCGTGTGGCTAAGTACAAATAAAATTATAAAGACTGCATAGGGGCTTTATTCAGGTACAGAGGCAAAGTGACTAATGTTTCATTTTGTGAGGAACACTGAGTGAAAATGGGATGAAAGATGAAGTGGGAGGGACTTGAGGCCATTGTACTTAAAGTTATATAATTAATAGATTTTTTTTAAAGCTCCTCATGGGTAAAAGGCCTGATTCACATCCAAAGGATTGAGCCAAGTGAACTGGCTGGCTAATGGACTGGCTGACTGACTGACTGCCTGCCTGACTAATTGCCTCTTTTGATTTCTGTATGACATGACACTTTCGCCTACAGTCCCCACACTTAGAGTCCTATCTTCTGCTTCTGTACTGAGCTCTATGTTCTCTGCTAAGTGATGCATGCGGACAGTCAACCTGAATACTTCGCCGCCTGTGTTTTTCAAAGCTTCCCTTTCAGAAGCTGGTTTGTATGTAAACTGTTACAACACGCTGTCTACAACATCCTCTTTCGCCTTACCGCTTGCGACAGTATGTTTATCTTTTGTCATTCATAAAGTGGAAGAGAAATGGAAGCTCCAGATAAAAAAAATGTATCAGACATTTTGTCATGGAAATTAAAGGTGGCTAAACGCCTTCTTCTTTTGAGGAATGTAATCCCGCTACCCTGTATAAAAATGGATAATTACAAAGCCAAAGTATTTAATTTCAATGCTTCCCATTGTGGTGTGGAAGGAGAATAAATACTGCGATGTTGAAAGTTTGTTATTTTGATCTAAAGTTGATATTAACAGGGTGAGGTGAAACGAGAGGAATTTACGGTTTTGTTCTGTATTTAATCTGAAGTTGATATGAAAAGGGCTAAATGAATTGCTGTTATAGATTTGGAGCCTGCCAGGAAGCCATCAGTCTCTGCCTTTAGTACCCACATCCCCTTCGTGGCAAATGACTTGGTTTAGTGGGCTGTGATGGGGTGAATGGTCGCTTCAGGGGTGTATCCAGCTCGCTTGCCAGCTGATTGAATTGGAAGGAGACTGACTACACATCAAACAAATAATCCAGCTAGGCATGAATCTTTTTTGGAGAGCACACCAATTCAATACTCATTATAGTTACTGCCAAGATAGAGAGAGCAGGATAAAAAACATAGAAACTCTCTTACTGAGAAAACTCACTAAAACTTTAAGACTTCTCAGATTGAAGTAACTCTGGTGGCGATTCATTTACAAACACTTTCTCACAGAACACTGAGCCGCCTGCTAATAACCTGGACAGTGGATTCAGTTTCTCCATGGATAACGAGAGGAACCTTTTTGCAAGTTCACCCTGGCACGGCTGATGGCATGCTTAGGCATGGATTGATAATACCATGACAGGGAGACCAAGCTAAATGACAATCATCTAATCACACTCCTTCCATTGAGTCGAACTTCGTTCAACATGAAGGACTTTGAGAGGCTGGTCCAGAACCACATCATCTCGATCCTACCAGTGACCCTGGACCCATTTCAGTATCGATACAACAGAGCCATGGATAACTCCATTACTGTCCATTATCTACCACACCTAGACTACTGGAACAGCTATCTGGATGAGAAGAACACTTATCTATCAAACCTGGATGAGAAGAACACTTATCTATCCCACCTGAATGAGAAGAACACCTAACTATCAAACCGGAATAAGAAGAACACCTATCTATCAACCCTGGATGAGAAGAATACATAGCTATCAAACCTGGATCAGAAGAACAAGTATCTATCAAACCTGGATGAAAAGAACACCTATCTATCACACCTGAATGAGAAGAACACATAACTATCAAACCTGGATGAGAAGAACACCTATCTATCAAACCTGGTTGAGAAGAACACCTATCTATCAAACCTGGATGAGAAGAACACCTATCTATCAACCCTGGATGAGAAGAACACCTATCTATCAACCCTGGATGAGAAGAACACCTATCTATCAACCCTGGATGAGAAGAACACCTATCTAGCAAACCTGGATCAGAAGAGCACCTATCTATCAAACCTGGATGAGAAGAACACCTATCTATCAAACCTGGATGAGATGAAAACCTATCAGTCACACCTAGACTGCAGGAACACCTATCTATTACACCTAGACTGCAGGAACACCTATCTATTACACCTAGACTACAGGAACACCTATCTATTACACCTAGACT
>JACXGJ010006127.1:0-35740 GCA_016801105.1 Esox niger
GTGTCCGTTTTTAAATCCAGGCTAAAAACACTACTCTTTTCACGTGCCTATGACTGAGCACTCAAACGCATCTCCACTGTGAGACTATTTTTATACCAGCACTGTTTTATGTTTTATTTCTATTTTATTATTCTGTGTTATAATTCCTCTAGCTTTGTGTTTTATATTTTATCTCATTTCTATTATCCTGTTGTATTTTATATGCTGTTTTTATATTTCTCTTCTTAATTAATTGTTTTTGATTTATTGCATTATTTCTATTTTCACTGTAAAGCACATTGAATTGCTTCTATGTATGAATTGTGCTATATAAATAAACTTGCTTGCTTGCTACGTCTTCCTTTTCTTTATATATAATTTTTTATTTGGCTCTTCTGTCGTTTTTTCTGACACAGCAGTTTTTTTATTCTATCATTAATAATTTGAACTTGGCAACACCTGAATGAATAAACCTTATCTTTACAGATGGGACGATGTTGGCATGGTGCCGATATGGCACACCCAATGACCTTGCCCCTAAACTCATTCATCCAATCATTTTTTGTGTTCAGTTCAGGGCGGGGATATTGGAATCAATAAATTGGACTTCCAATAAGTCAAACATCTCAGTGATCCCTCGGAACATTTTTCAAGTGCCAACGGAAATCAACAAACAAACGTCATCATGGTCGACTGGACAGATGCTGAGCGCAGTGCCATTATTGGTCTTTGGGGAAAGCTCAACGCGGATGAGATCGGACCCCAAGCCTTTGCCAGGTAAATCATTATCAAATATATATATATAATTACATGGTAGTATAGCACTGTGTATATATGTATATATATATATATATATATATATATATATATATATATATATATATATAGTGCGATACTTCCATATACTACTGTCATGTAATTATTTGGGTATATATTTTGGTAACTTTTGATGCGGTTCAGAGTCAAACCTAATGATTGTGAAGTAGATGTTATTAAAGCAGTCTGTTTTATTTACTTTCAGATGTCTGATCGTGTTTCCATGGACTCAGAGGTATTTCAGTAACTTCGGTAACCTGTCCACACCCGCTGCCATCATGGGTAACCCCAACGTGGCTAAGCATGGGAGGACCGTGATGCACGGACTGGACAAAGCTATTCAGAACCTGGATGACATCAAGAACACCTACGCTGCTCTCAGTGTGAAGCACTCCGAGCAACTGCACGTGGATCCCGACAACTTCAGGGTGAGTACTAAGTATTAAACGAACATATATACATACGGGTGGACTATTCTACCTGTCGTGATACATGACAGTTTAGAAGTTACCTTGTGAAACGCTTTTACGACTACATATCAGTATAAGGCGACATAGACTATACAAATATTTGACTTTTCATTTGGGTATTTGCCCCATTCCACAGGTCCTCGCTGAATGCATCACCGTGGTCGTGGCCGCAAAGCTCGGGCCCTCTGCTTTCAATGCCGACACTCAGGAAGCCTTCCAGAAGTTCCTGTCTGTTGTTGTCTCGGCTCTCGGCAGACAGTACCACTGAGCAGCACACCACAACATCAATTTGGAAGGGAGATGAGACTCAAACGTCAGTCTAGTCTGCTGAAAGTTGTCCCATAACTACAAATATTGAAATAATAAAGCGATTAAAAAATATTAACGCAGTCAAGTATTGTATGTTTTATGGTGAACGCTCTGTTGCAATTGTACTGGGGAAAGGGGAGAGGGGCAAATACCTCCCAAACATAAACATTTTTTCCATATTACTTTTTGACAGACATATGCCAAACGACCAGTCATTATGACAAACACATTTTAAGATAGGAGTATTTAACATTAGTTTCCTCCTTTTTGCTGTCAACATTAATTCATAACAGTTTCTTTTTATCAAGAAACTGAATCGTTCAGAGAAAACTCATGAAGCAGTCCCAGGAAATTTGTTCTATCGTGGGATGTTTTGAGATTGCAATAATTTATTCATTGTGAGTTTGCATAAACCCGTGCAATGGACGCACAAGAGATATTTACAATTTTGTCATAAGTTTACCTGATTTTTGTTATTTAGAAAGTATTGTCATGTGATGTGATGTTAGACCGCTAAGCTGATTTTTGATATGTCAAAAGAAAGGCCTTCGGCAAAGTAATTAACTTGTTCAGAGACAAAAATCTTCATAATCTTTTTAAGCAATCCGGATTTTTGCGGTAATCATGTGTGGGGCTAAACGCCTTTGGTGAAAAATATATTGGTAAAATACTTTTTTAAATTATTACAAAAATTGCAGGAAAAGTTTTTAGTTTAATAGCTATTTTACTGAGCATATTTAAAGGCCTTTCCGTTGGCACTAATATTGAATGAATTGCTCAATATTGTTGATGTAATGTTTTCAACTGAGTACTGTTACATGGTTAACCAAACATGTTTAAAAATATCCACCAAAAGTTCTTTGAAATTGTAATAATGTTATACAGAGCTTTTTGCCTTTGCATATTGGAATTTGCAATATCACGGTTACATTTGTTTCTGTTAACTCAAATAGATATCATTGATAGAATGATTTTGTCACCTAAATATGGAATATATTCTGGGTAAATTGGGAGTGTTTTGCCAGATAGTGGGGTACATTACAGTTTCCCATATAATTGAGTTGCAATAAAATAGAATTATTCTGCCCAATAATTTTATTATAAATGTATTTGTCTGACGATAGTTAGTATATGCTCATATAAAAATTGGTCCAAAAATTTAAAATACAGATTCCTATTAAGGGGGGTGTTCTCCCCCAAGTTACCTAAGTGTTAAGTGTGGTATTATTGCGCATCGTTTTCCCACTGACTGTTTCACGCTGAAGGACAGAATAGTAGACTGTCGAAAACGCTTCTCCAGTCTTTCACAGTTAAAACATATTTTGGTAAATTACTTAATCTACACTCTCAGAGAATCTGTAAAAAATATGTACAGCGTGACGACATGCAGTTTGAGATAATATAAACCAGATTTGTGTAATTTTTTATGGTGTTTCATGCTAATGTAGCAGGGTTGGTTTTGTTTCCCCTTGCCACTGTACAAATGTGTATGGTGTATGGTTTAAGTAATGATAACATGATGCCTGGGTTAGGTCAGATGCTAATAAGGCGTGTTGTAATCGTCAGATGGGGGAGACCGCAAAAAAGTTGATCTTCCCAGTCTGATATTGCTATGCAAGTGGTTGATCAAGTTGTAAAGCACTACTATCGATTTATGTTATTTGTTTGCAATTTCATTATGATATATTATGAATATATTCTTACATATGTATGTATGTACAGAAATAATTATGTGAAGGCCATGAGTAATGCCAAAAGAGATGACAAATTGTCTAATTATGAGTCTAAGGCTAGATAATAACTATCACAGCTCTGACCCTAGACGCAGGGCTGGCTCAAGGCATTAGCAACATCAGTGGTTGCTTAGGGCCCCCAACCGCCTCTGATTGGGAGACACCAACCAATAGAAAAAGGGGACCCCAAATAAAATGTTGCTTAGGACCCCCAAATGGCTAGAGCCAGCACCACAGAGGCACATGTGGTGTGGACTGCGACACATCCGATCACCACAGAAAGGGAGAACCAGCAATGATGCTCAGCCTGCCGCCTCTCACCCTGTCAAGTACAATACCTTCTATGTTCGGATTGAGGCGACCAACACCATTCCTTCTGAACGCTTGCTGAGGTCCAGGATAACTGCACTCTGTCTCTACCCACTGCTGATGCGAGGAGAGCTTTAAAACAGCTTTTAAAATGACGTAATTCCAGGCCATCAAATCAAATGTATTTACAAGCACATTTAAAAACAACAAGTGTCCACCAAAGTGTTGTACAATCAAACAAAATATCAAGGACAGCAAAAGGAAAACCATGCATAAAACTTAGCTAACGAAATATATTTTCATAGAACATGACAAACATAAACACCGCTTCCTACCCATTTGCAGACACAAATGCTAAAAAAAATAATCTTAAATTGGGATTTAAAAACGTTGCTACTAGTGAAAGATATATAGACAGGTTACGCCACAACTTTGGTGCGGCAACAGAAAAGACACGGTCTCCTTTGAACTTTAATCTGGACCATGGAGCACACAAAAGCAAATGGTTGAAAGACCTAAGGGTCCTTGAGGAAAAGTGCTGGCTAAGGAGGTCAGAAATATGTGGGAGGCCTCAGTGCACAACTGAACAAGCGGACCTCAGGGCTTGTTTGATCTACTGACATCTACAGTGGATAGAAAAGGTCTACACACCCCTGTTAAAATAAAATATAAAATATAAAAAACACAATAATCAGGCTGCATAAGTGTGCAAACCCTTAAACTAATATGTTTTATTACAGCACACAGACTATTTGGGTCAGAGTCTATTAGCATGGCACATATTGAGGTAGCAATATTTGCACACTCTTCTTTGCAAAAGCGCTCCAAATCTGTTAGATTACGAGGACATCTCCTGTGCACAGCCCTCTTCAGATCACCCCACAGATGTTCAATAGAATTCAGGTCTGGGCTCTGGCTGGGCCATTCCAAAACGTCAATGTTCTTCTGGTGAAGCCATGCTTGTGTGGATTTGGATGTGTGCTTTGGGTTGTTGTCGTGCTGAAAGGTAAATTTCATCTTCAGCTTTCTAATGGATGCCTGAAGGTTGTGTGCCAAAATTGCTTGGTATTTGGAACTGTTCATACAGTGGGGCAAAAAAGTATTTAGTCAGCCACCAATTGTGCAAGTTCTCCCACTTAAAAAGATGAGACAGGCCTGTAATTTTCATCATAGCTACACTTCAACTATGAGAGACAAAATGAGAAAAAAAATCCAGAGAATCACATTGTTGGATTTCTTAAGAATTTATTGGTAAATTATGGTGGAAAATAAGTATTTGGTCAATAACAAAAGTTAATCTCAATACTTTGTTATATACCCTTTGTTGGCAATGACAGAGGTCAAACGTTTTCTGTAAGTCTTCACAAGGTTTTCTCACACTGTTGCCAGTATTTTGGCCCATTCCTCCATGCAGATCTAATCTAGAGCAGTGATGTTTGGGGCTGTCGCTGAGCAACACGGACTTTCAACTCCCTCCAAAGATTTTCTATGCGGTTGAGATCTGGTGACTGGCTAGGCCACTCCAGGACCATGAAATGCTTCTTATGAAGTCGCTCCTTCGTTGCCCGGGCAGTGTGTTTGGGATCATTGTCATGCTGAAAGACCCAGCCATGTTTCATCTTCAATATCCTTGCTGATGGGAGGAGGTTTTCACTCAAAATCTCACGATACATGGCCCCATTCATTCTTTCCTTTACACAGATCAGTCGTCCTGGTCCCTTTGCAGAAAAACAGCCCCCACAGAATGATGTTTCCACCCCCATGCTTCACAGTAGGTATGGTGTTCTATGGATGCAACTCAGCATTCTTTCTCCTCCAAACACGATGAGTTGAGTTTTTACCAAAAAGTTCTGTTTTGGTTTCATCTGACCATATGACATTCTCCCAATCCTCTTCTGGATCCTCCAAATGCTCTCTAGAAAACATCAGACGGGCCTGGACATGTACTGGCTTGAGCAGGGGGACATGTCTGGCACTGCAGGATTTGAGTCCATGGCGGCGTAATGTGTTACTGATGGTAGCCTTTGTTACTTTGGTCCCAGCTCTCTGCAGGGCATTCACTATGTGGTTCTGGGATTTTTGCTCACCGTTCTTGTGATCATTTTGACCCCACGGGGTGAGATCTTGCGTGGAGCCTCGGATCGAAGGAGATTATTAGTTGTCATGTATGTCTTCCATTTTCTTATAATTGCTCCCACAGTTGATTTCTTCACACCAAGCTACTTACCTATTGCAGATTCAGTCTTCTCAGCCTGGTGCAGGTCTACAATTTTGTTTCTGGTGTCCTTTGACAGCTCTTTGTTCTTGGCCATAGTGGAGTTTGGAGTGTGACTGTTTGAGGTTGTGGACAGGTGTCTTTTATACTGATAACAAGTTCAAACAGGTGCTATTAATACAGGTAACGAGTGGAGGACAGAGGAGCCTCTTAAATAAGAAGTTACAGTTTTGTGAGAGCCAGAAATCTTGCTTGATTGTAGGTGACCAAATACTTATTCTTCAGAGGAATTTATCAATATATTCATTAAAATTCCTACAATGTGATTTTTTTTCTCATTTTGTCTCTCATAGTTGAAGTGTACCTATGATGAAAATTACAGGCCTCTCTCTTTGGCCCACTGTATTTCCCTCCACCCTGACTAAGGCCTCAGTTCCAGATGAAGAAAAGAGCCTCAAAGCATGATGCTGCCAACACCAAGCTTCACTGTAGGTATGGTGCCCTTTGGGTGATGTGCAGTGTTGTTTTGAGGCCAAACATAACTTTTGGAATTATGGCCGAAAAGTTCAACCTTGGTTTCATCAGACTACCATTGTCCCTGTACCAAAGAAACCTTCCTCCACCTGCCTGAATGACTACCGCCTGGTAGCACTGCCCTCCATCATTATCAAGTGCTTTGAGCGACTGGTCAGAACCAACATTTGCTCCACCCTCCACAAAGGCTGGCTCATGTGGACCGATCTAACAGACAAGCTAATGTTGCCCAAATAGCTGAAAAAATGTATGCGGGTACAGATAGAAATGTGTCAAACACACAACGCATTGCAATTTGTTTTGTATGGGGCTGCTTAGCCACAGACCAGTCAGGGTGCCCATGCTGACCCCTGTCCACCGCCAAAAGTGGCTACAATGGGAATGTGAGCATCAGAACTTGACCACAGAGCAATGAAAGGTGGCTTGGTCTGATGAATCCTATTTTCTTTTACATCAACTGGGCAGCCAGGGCAGTCATCGTGCTAACCACAGTGTTTTTAAATAGGCCACTTCCTTAAGCCTCAGCGCCTATGGCATCATCAATAATATTTCACTATATTACCTTAACCAGAGGTGTCCTGCGCAGTCAGAATTATTTTTCTTCTTTTTGATTTGATACCTAAAATAACTTTCTATACTATGTCTATTTATATTATGGAGGCAGACACGCCCAGCTAACAGGCTTAATCCCGCTCCGGAATGCAACCCTTTTGGTAAAAATCCTAAATCGGAACCGATATCTTGGCTTTGATCAGAGATTATGTCCGAATTTCCATAGGTCCCTCCATAAGAACTTACAGGGCTGTTTCCAAAAATATTTTTTGTTGATTACAAGCAGTTCCGTTTTGTAGCTTACGTTTTCATCTTCTGACCAGGAAACTGTATAACAAGGAATGGACATCAATTATATAAGAGTTGTCAACCATTTAACAATTTCTTTGAATTATATTATTAAAATGAGCATAGTAATTCGATAGATGAAACCAAATAGCGGATAAATGAGTTTTCTCAGAAGGGTGGCTGGCGTCTCCCTAAGAGATAGGGTGAGAAGCTCAGTTATCCGTGAGGAACTCGGAGTAGAGCCGCTGCTCCTTTGCATTGGAAGGAGCCAGTTGAGGTGGTTCGGGCATCTGGTAAGGATGCCCCCAGGACGCCTCTAGGAAGGTGTTCCAGCCACGTCCAGCTGGGAGGAGACCTCGGGGTAGGCCCAGTCAGAGATGGATAATGTAGCTCGGGTAAGGGAATTTTGGGGTCCCCTGACCCAGCAACGGATAAGCGGATGAAGATGATACCAAATAGACTTACTTCAGTGTAATCTGGAAATAATAGGAAAATACATTTTGAAGTTGCAGCTAGTTTTGCTACTGAATAGTTCAAGGATAGTTATTTTGTTGCTTGTTTGTAGAGATTTCTGATGCAAATTTCTTAAACATGTTTGATAATAAAGATCTATAATATCTATGCCTTCTACATTGGCAAATTAAATATTAAACTAATTCGCCATCAAAGACCTGCATTCTATTGAAACATATGTAATCAGGATGAGATATGTTTATGTACCCAATGTGACGCGCCTTCTTTTAGGTTTGATTAAGTTTCATGTTATTCTAAATGTCAGTGTAGATTCGTCTTCCAAAAATGATCAACAAAAGCTCATAGAGAAAGACGGGTCATGCAAGGCCGTAAGTAGGCTACACACCCATCTGCAAATAGTACATGACATTCTTACTTATCTCATGTAATGTGTTGATATTAAGCCCCTAAAATGGGCGGAAACGGCCTGAATACCCTGATAAAAAAAAGCCTTAATTTTGTCTTGGATAAGAAGAACCTGTGCCAAATGCTTTGCCAGAATTTGAATAATCCGAATTAATCAAATACATAGCGATTTCCTCTGAAATGTTTAATAGCGCTGAACCGAACGAAAACATATAATGTTTTGTATGGTTGTCTCAGTAATTGTGCTATTTTTTAGTAAACTTTGGATCAACCAAAACTTTTCAGCTCAGTTATTCTAATATAGTCTACAAATGTGTAGGCTAGAAAAAACACAAACTTATTTGTCAGGTTCTGTTGTAACTACTATTCACATTTAGTCTGCTGTATATTATATAATTAATGCTTGATTGTCACAGTTGGTCATCAGTCCAGAGCTTAATCGCACACACTTGGCCAAGAGCACTAGGATGAGTGTTTGGCCGACAAAAACATAAATTGATCAAAACTATTTCTTAAAAGACCTATTTCTATACGGGACTGAATTACTCATATCTTCGTCTCTTTATATTGGGTTGCAATCATAATATTAACAAAAATGATTGAAACTCTACTGTTCTTACAGAGAAGTTCTCTTGTATTGGTTGTTGATTTATTAACACAATTTTGCACTCAAAGATATTATATTAGGAATAATCAATTTATAGAATATTATACTTCACTCATAATGATTGTACAACTGTTAAGTCATTGTATATTGCAATAAAACATTGGGGAAATGCATATATTTCAACAGCATTCTCAAATATGTTTATGTTACCGTTTTTTAACCAACCAAGTTAATTAAGAACCAAATCCTTTCCAGGCTTACTCGAACTACCTGGGGAGATTATTACGGGGATTGTTACGATGGATTATTTTGCCAAATTAATGAAGTTTGCAGAGATCCTTAGCTCGAGACGTCACCTACCGTTGCGCCACATTGCAGATAGAGCTCCCCTGGGGTTTTACAAGTGTGAAGACAATTCTGTCGGAATTGTGAGCTTGTTTACTTTAGGAGAGAGGGTGAATAGAACTGGATAGACTAATCTTGCTTTGCATAATAATTTCCTTCTTAGAATTTACACCGGCGTGTTCGTGTGGTACCCGTGCACTGCTCAGTGACTTGATATAGTGTATGTAATTGCCTCTCTATAAATGTAGGAAACAGATGGTACAAACCTACTCATTCAACGGTATTTCTTTAGTTTTAACATTTTCCAAATTGTAGAATAATAGTGAAGACATCAAAACTGCACACACCTATGTAGCGTCTGGCGGGCAGTGTCTCAAACCCGTGACCGTCGGCGGGTTTGAGACAGGCGCACTACCCACTGTTCCAATTAGGGATATCCCACTGGGTAGCACTACCAACTGCTCCAAATAGGGATATCCCACTGGGTAGCACTGTTAACCAACCTGCTAGCATAGAGGAGTCAGTCTATAGTATAACGGGAGTAGTTAGTATAGTTTCCCTATTGCGACTGTGACTCGTTCCAGGCTGAGAAAAGTTAAACAATGCAATGCTAACAATAGCTACCTTATTAAGAGAAAACCTTTCTCCACCTCGGTCACAAATAAAAATGACAGTATTACATCGCATCTCAAAATGGGACTCCTTAATGTTATATAGCTTGCAGTAAATGAATTAACCACTGATCATAAACTTGATGTTATTGTCTTGTGAGAAACATGGCTAAAGCCTGCTGAATTCATTGTCATAAAATAGGCCTCTCCTCCAGGCTACACTAGTCATCATATCCCCCAGGGGGTGCTCCTAATATTTATGACATTAAATACACATTTACTCTTAAACACATCACTGGTTTTCATTCTTTTGAAGTTTTACTTATGAAGGCAAACCAGGCTCTCTGGGCCATACACACTGTGCCTCAATGAGTTTCCAGAATTCTTGCCTATCCTTGTAGTCATGGCAGATAGTATTCACATTTCCTTTGAAGAAAAATCCTTTGAAGAAATAATTTACTCAATGGGGCTTCCCACGGATCGGGCCACAGTGTCACTGGACCAGCCAGCCTCAGCCCCAAGGTTTTACATCAGTCCCTGTCCTTGTCCATCAGGTCATGCCTCCGATTTGGACTAGGTTTTAATAGACTCTGGGCTTAGCCCACATACATCGATTGACTATTACAATGTGGACTCTTAATATGTTCACCCCGCACAGTCAGAAGAGGACTGGTCAACCCGTGGAGCTTGGTTCCTCTTTAGGGTTCTTCCAAAAGGTTTAATGGACTCTGGACTCAGCCTACTTTAAATTATTAGAACTCTGAATATTCACCCTACCAGAAGGCTGGTCACCCCTCTGAGTCTGGTTCTTCTCTAGGTTTCTTCCTAAATTTCGGCCTTCTTAGGGATTTTTCCTAGTCACTGAAATTCAACACTGTTATTGTTTGTTCCTTGGGGTTTCAGGCAGGGTGTTTTGCAAAAGCAAAACTTTGTGACAACTGCTGATGTTAAACGGCCTTTATGAATACATTTTATTGATTGTTTTGATTGATAAGACAAAATGCTGTCGTAACATCCAGTGGATTTATAGACTTTCTATTTGTATTTGTTTTTCATTCGTATGTTTTATGTTTGTCAGCCATCCAATAGGCTATATATTATTTTCAAATAGACACATAGAGCATATATTTATGTAGGCTACGTTCAAATGTAATTTGGTATTCTTAAACCTATTTGAATCAAAGAAAATTGTTTTCTTTCGGTCTACAAATTAACTCACATAAGACACTGAAATAAAATGCAAAGGACAAAAAGTATTTCAATTACGTTTATTTTGGATTCGTTTTCAGTATGTCCCCATTGCAAGGACATTATCTGACTGACAGACCTCAGACCGTTTAGCGGTACTTCTCCGCCAGGGCCAGAGCAATTTGCTGAAGGAACTTGTCCACGGACAGATGGATATCTGGGGTGAAGTCCTTGGGTAAGTAGGCGGCAACAGTCACAAGCAGACAGTGAGCCAGGATCTACGAAAGGAAATTAAATACGTAAAGCCATTTCACCAACACACAGGTAAAATCAACATACACAATTGTTTTTTCCTATTTCACCTTAAAATTGGCTGGGTCCACCCTCAGATTAGTGGCGTGCAGATCGCTGAGGCTGGACAAGAAAGAAACGAGGTCGTCCATGTGGTTAACACACTCATCGATCTTGTTCATGATTGTGTCGCCGTGTTTCTTCACTTGAGCGGATCCTGGACTCAGGTCAGCCCAGTGGGCGAAGTAGGTCTTGGTCTGGGGGTAGACGACGAGCATCCTTGCCACAACATTAGAATCAGTTAAGACAAAATCTTAATTTACAAACCGGGGCTCCCTCCCATGTGATATCTAAAATTGTCCTCCGCCCTGAGTCTAACGCTTATATAAACACATAGCATTATTAAGTCCATTAATAAATAAATATGCTTCAAGTGCATATTTATTTATTAATGAGATGCCAAATTGACATTCAAATTGACATCTTGAATGTCAATTTGGCATCTCATCCCAGGGTACTGAACGCAGGAGCATCCATTGCATTGATTGGGTCATTGCTCATTCTAACACACAATATATAATGTTTTATATATAATTATATAATTACCTGGATAAAGCCTGTTCTCCAATGTCATTGGATTTAGGAAGGATCTTGCTCCAGATTGCGGTCACGTTGGCTTTGTCCTTGGCTGACAGACTCATAGCTGCGTATTGTCTGTTTCTTCACTTAAATCTGTAAGCTACGAAAAGAAGCCAGTGAGACTAAAAAACCGAGACGCTGTTTTTATTGAGGTACGAAGAAAGGCACACCCTGTTACAATATAAGCTCCTCCTCTGATTGGGCATTTTCCAAGGCATGATTCGTGTTGTTTTATACCTTAATTATGGAACTTAGCCAATTTGTTTAATTGCGAAAAGATTACACTTTACTATTGGCCTAATGTCGTTTATTTAAAAAAAAACAATATAAATGCATTTGCATGCATAGGCTTCAACTGCTTTTAACAAACGTAAGTACATTTCATAATATGTTCGTTAGAACTATGGTTTATTTTGCCCCCACTGGCACGAAGCTCGACGCTAATCTGGCTCTAAAACAGGTTGGCATGACTTGATTGACAATTTGCGGTGTTTAAATTAAATTCACATGTATAGGCCTATACATACTGAGACAAATCGATGCAAATGCATGTTTTCGCTGAAAATCATATGTCTATCACAAAACATTAGAATAATATGAACTGTATTAAAAAGGGCATCATTAAATGGGCACATTTCCAAGTTAGTGTCCAGAATGTATTATGTCATTCCGCTGATAAGGGTTAGCTTTTGAAACAGCTTTTTCTCAACTGACATTAGACTCAAGTGTGGCCATCTGAAAATAAAGATACTGCAGTAACATAAAGTACTTTATTGTTATTTATTGTTGTCAAAAGTTTTAGAACGAATTTTACAGATATTATTAAAAACGTTTCATGATTGTAATGATCAGGAAAACAATGGACATATTTAAAACATCCAATATATGCTGGTTTACCTTTGAATTACTGAACATTTCTCAATTCCAAAATTATATCTGCATGTGCAATGTTTTTCTTTTGGAACCCCATTACCTTTAGTGGAGAAGCATTTATCATTACGTTCTTTTCCCATCTTTAATAATTTCACTTTGGCTACGCCTGAATGACCAAGCGTTATCTTAACTGTTCCGGATTTTTTAGTGACCTTGCCCATATAAAACATTCATCCAATCATTTGCTGTTTTTTATCTAGGGCGGAGACAATGAACATGGATAAATTTGACATCCCATGAGACACCAAGCTCAGGAATCCTTTGGATCATTTTGAAAGTACCAACGGAAATCACCGAAAAAACGTCAACATGGTCGACTGGACTGCGGCTGAGCGCAATGCCATCGCTAACCTTTGGGTTAAGATCGGGGTGGATGAGATCGGACAACAGGCATTTGCCAGGTATATTATTACAATATTTATATATTTATATATATATATATATATATATATATATATATATATATATATATATTAATCATTAATATACCACTAGTGGCTTACATATCGGATTGTTACCGTTTGATGCGGTTCAGAGTCAACCCTATTGATTGTGACGTTGGTGTTATTAAAGCAGTCAGTTTTATTTACTTTCAGATGTCTGATCGTGTTTCCTTGGACTCAGAGGTACTTCAGCGCCTTCGGTAACCTGTCCACACCCGCTGCCATCATGGGTAACCCCAACGTGGCTAAGCATGGGAGGACCGTGATGCACGGACTGGACAAAGCCATTAAGAACCTGGATGACATCAAGAACACCTACGCTGCTCTCAGTGTGATGCACTCTGATAAACTGCACGTGGATCCTGACAACTTCAGGGTAGGTACTAAGAAGCAGATAAATATATACACATACGCCCTACTGGTGCACTATTGTGCGTTGTGATATATTGACTTGAAAGGAACAGCTAGCCGGTTAGATATTTAGGAGAACAAAATCTATAACTTTCTCCCTCTCCACAGCTCCTCGCGGAATGCATCACCGTCTGCGTGGCCGCCAAGCTCGGTCCTACAGTCTTCAATGCTGACGTTCAGGAAGCCTTTCATAAGTTCCTGGCTGTTGTTGTTTCGGCTCTCGGTAGACAATACCACTAGAGCAGCACTCGACAGCAATATGGAGGAGAAAGGAAACACCAAGTCCAATGGTGTAGGTTGAAGCTGGTCATATCTCCGAATATCGAAATAATAAAACCCATATAAAATCACTTATCATTCTGAAGTATTTTTTGACATTACATAACCACATTGAGGGCTTCCGTACATAACCACATAGAGGGCTTCCATACATAACCACATAGAGAGCTTCATTACATAACCACATAGAGGGCTTCCATACATAACCACATAGAGAGCTTCCATAAATAACCACATAGAGAGCTTCCATAAATAACCACATAAAGGGCTTGCTAGACAGTGGTTTTCCCACAAAGACAAAGTAATTAAAAGTCGCTACTCCGCACGCTGTTGTTACATCCTTCCAATTCCGCAAACATTCATTCTCTTACCTTTCACTTAAAATACCCATTAAAGATAAAATATCCCAACAACTAAGGTTGGATTTGTTTTTGAAATAGTGAGGCCTCTGCATGACATAGGAATGCACCATTTTCTGAAACTCTTCTTTAGGGCTTTCCGATTTCAACAAGCATGCTCATTTGACTACAACACAATCAGATCAATCACAGGGACTAGTCATTATGAAATTCTAAAACAGGCCTGAAATGGAACATATTCAGTAGTTATTTCAACATATTACGGCGTGTAGGTCATTCAGAGATGCACCCGTCATTAACCCAGGTGGAAAGTGGTGCTTCACTGCAGTGACCTAAAGGGTGAAATATGCTTATGTCCTGATGCTAAAACAAGTTCAGCATTCACAGAAGACAACAACCCCATTAAGTGTTTTCAGGTAAGTTTAAACCTTTCACAAGCTGAAGTTCAAATTAACTCTTCAAGGGGTATGTATTTCTTCAAACTGCTTCAATTCAGGTTTCCCTGCACAGCAGACACTCAGAATAAATATTCTTTAAAGGGACTCTGGCTGTCTCTTTAGATGCAAACTTTTAATGAATTCAAGGGAGAACCCTTTTATTATTATTATCCATTTAGAACTTATTCCAAAAACGGCTGTGCTCAAAGAGCATATCTAAAAAAAAAGAGCTAAAAAGAGTCACAAGTGGTTCTACCTGAAAACAAAAAAACGTATCCTATGGGCAGCTGAGAACAGCCCACACAGTTCAACCTTTTTTGTGGGGGGAATGAAGGCTTCATGCAATAAAGAACAGACTCCGACAGGAATGGCAAGGCCTGGGACAACATTTTGCATTTAGAACCCAAACCACTGGCCAAAAAATACATCAATAGTAATTATATTACAGTCCAAAATACAGGTCATAAACATTTTATTATAAAGCTTTTACTAGGCCACATTAAAATACCACATTAAAATCCCATTGTTTGCAACACAGGTAATTAATTGTCAAATCTTTTCAATTAATAACCTACTCAGTCCCAATCAGCCATTACTAAACTGCTACACATATTTTGACGTTCTATCGTAGATTTGTCCTTACATTTCGGTGTTCCTAGTTTTGGTTGCATGGTGGCAATGTTTTAGTCAGAGAGCTACAGTACAGTAGTATAGTAATGTATTGGTTCAATTTGAACATTTAAGCTGCACTATGAAGGATTTTTTCATTAAATAAATCCATCATTTGCAATTACTCACGGGTCAGAAAGTGGTTCACCACTAAGGCCGGTGTTGTTACGAAATTATCCCCTTGCGTGAACGCGCACTCTCGAGTCTTATTACTGCGACTCGTTTCCTTGTGGAGAGGACAGTTTATTCCCCTGGGACGTAGGCAGATATTGTTGTTTGGCAGGGCATGGATAAAAGTGGCTGGCCCCCAAAACTAAATGCAACAAAACAACCAAACCTATATAGTTTAAATGTGACCAAAAACACAAAAAATCCCTTGAGAATGTTTTATTTGATCATGCAGAGACCATAGGGAGGGCAGTACAGCAACAGCTTACAATGCGACATCTGACAACACTATGCCTTTCCGAGTACGACCGTAACCAAAGACATGAAAAAGGAACATATGAGCCGAGAGATAACGAGATAACAGAAATCAAAAAAGTGCATTATAAATGTCAGAAATTGTAGGCGAGAGCGTGGTATGTTGTCGCACTTTTCACACTGTGTAACATTTGCAGAGCACAATACATCACAATGCTATTAATGTCATTCCAAATGAAAGAAGGATTGGGCACATATTTTGTATTCATTACCTCCTCATATCTTATTTCAGAACGGAGTCGTAGGCCGTTAAATAGAGTGTGCCCTGTCAGCGGGTAAGTTGTCTCATTGGATTGTCAATTAATTAGAACACAACTAATTCCTGTTGAATATTGAAAAATGTAAGTTACCACAGTTTAATATACTTTTATTTTGAAATCACACGGAACAGGGGTAACAGCAAAAAGTGCAGATTCAATGCGCCGCAAACCTTGTTAGACGCGAGCTATATTTTGCTCTCTTGCATAAAACATGCACATGTACTTCACAGCATATGAACTCAACGTTTTTCTCAGTGTTATCTTCGTTTCGGATAACAGTGTGAACGTATATGCTCGTGTTAAGTCTTTCGTGAACTACCTGAAGAGGCTAATGGACAGCTTAGTAGGCCGCTAGTTTTGCACCCTTGGAAAGTGCAGCGAGATATGAAAACTTTATGTGACATTTTTAGTAATTCAAGTGAACGTTGTAATGCAATGTGTTAAATAATATTTGCAATGTTCTTCGGTAATGTCAATACGGTCCAGCTACTCGTGAATTTAATGTGAACATTGGCTTTATTGTAGTCCATTGTATTTGCATATGAGCATAATCTTCAATTGTCATTTGTGCATCCAGTTAATATTTTGCATAAACCCATGCACTTTATTTGTAATTTATTTATTTGCTCTTATTTGTATCATATTTTTAGTTTCACGGTGCTGAAAGAGCGGATAATAAACGTTATTGCACCCGTTTTCGAGACTCCTCTTTATTTCGGTTCCAAACCCTATTTCAACTTCATTTTACTCAGTGCCAAGTTATAATTTTTTATATTCATACCTAGCCCAGCCTGGTTTCGTCTCCGATGGCACATCTTGAAGCCTGGCCCAGCCCTGGCTTCGCCTCCGATTGCACATCGTGAAAATGAAACACACAAAGGTTGGCAAACTTACACATGCCACAATCTGGCCAACATTGGCGTGCCAGATAAAACCGTAATCGTATCCCATGTTTCACATCGCAATCGCGTGGCGGAGGCTAGCTGTGCCGGATAGTTTGCGCATGTGGCCCGGAATCTTCGGCTCTCTGGAAGTTCCGACAGAACGCAACTTAATTATAATTAGGCACAGTAGGTAGATTTTATTTTAGATTGGCCAATTTAACCAACTGTGGGTAATCACGTGGGTGGGATAATGGCATGGCTTGTATTAAGACTTGTATTTAGTTGAAAGAGGGTTCTTTCTTCCTGATCAGTGAGTTTTTTTGCGTGCATCAAAATGCCACCGTGTGTTGAGAACTTGTAGTTTGTGATTGACCTGTTGGCGACCCCTAAAACCTGTAAGTAGTTAGTAGAAGAGGATTGAAGCTGCTCTTGCGAGCAGCCCCCTCTGTTGGCCAAAACAAGCATAACGCATGGAGACATCAACCGATAGGCTCTGCTGCCCGGGCTTTCTTGACACGTAAAATATTATTTAACTTTGCGGTCTGTTTTAACGCTCACTTAAGAACAGGGACATTTCCAAGTCCAGAGTCAAATGCATTGATCAGATTCATATAAGTATGTTTATTTCTTACATATTGATGTACCTTTGAACAGGTGTCAGTTTATTTTTATTGATGCCATATTTTGTTTTATGATTGTGCCATTCTGTTATAACCTATTGTTGAATATGAATCCCAAACGAAATTAAAGGCATGTGTTTGGCTCTTACTCATGTTTTATATACCAATAGTACGTGCAAAAATTCTGAGACCAATGCAACTTTTTCTTTCCTTCCCAAAAAAGTCGAAAAGGAAGGTTTTGAGTGAGGAACAGAAGCGTTCAGTTTGCAGTGGTCTCTTTATTTTAAGCCATCTGTTGCTCACTCAAAACCTTCCTTTTCGACATTTTTCGAAAGGAAATACTTTTTCTGGAGCTGTATGTGTCAGCTCTGGATTGGCAAACAAGCCAAAGTTGGAGTTGAATTTGCCCTATGAATGGTTCTGAGACAAAAATAAAAATACATTAACAGCGAAAAAAAACATTTACGATGCTAAACAAATCAAATTATTCACACATGACATACTTTGAAAACCATTATTATTTGCAACGGCCAAATTCTGCTTATATTTCATGGAGAGTTCTTTCTAAATTACGATTCATGTGTAAGGATGATTAGGACTCAAATGATGACCAAGTAAAGGTCAGAGAGGACAGCCGAGGGCATACAAGGGCATGGGTACACACCAATCTACAAACAGTACATTTACTTCCTTCTTATCACATTTAAAGTCTTGAAATGAATTACTTCAAAATGGGCGGAAACGGTCTGAATACCCTGATAAAACGACAAGCATAATTTTGTCATAGAAAAGATAGTGTACTACATTCTTGGTCGGGATTAGCTCGAACGTTTTCATGTTTGTAAATGTAAATCTTATTTGGATTAATTTCACCCATAACCTATTATTGTATCAATTGTATGAGTCAACCTGTTTTGAAATAGTGATATTTCTATTCTTGTTAGATTCTCGAATGACGTGCTTGATAAGAAATGCCTACGAGTTCCTGGTGGGAACGCATTACGCTCTGTTAATACAGTGTGCTAAGCTTATTCATTTAAGGGGTAAGC
The DNA here is from genome assembly GCA_016801105.1 of Esox niger. Taxonomy (NCBI): domain Eukaryota; kingdom Metazoa; phylum Chordata; class Actinopteri; order Esociformes; family Esocidae; genus Esox; species Esox niger. Next base: position 18,593 of record JACXGJ010006127.1, read on the forward strand.
AACCAAAGACACACTTTAAAATTATATAAATAATTCAGTAATGTAAATGTATGTGAAAAATATGCTCTGTGACATAAGTTAGAGTTTTGTTAGGGATGTAGGCAGGGCTTGACATTAGTACCCGCCCACACTCCAAATGCTGTTGGAATTCGGCTGTGGCGTGTAACACAGTCACTCTTACTAGCCACTTTGGCGGGTGGAGTTCTATAGGCCTATATATATATAAACACTGGGTTTTTCCACCTTTCAAAACTCAAACGCGACAGTCTTTCCAAAATCTCGCACCGCCTCTGTGTTGCAATTGTAAAACCATTTTGCGCTCATAAATAAAATCCCAGCGAAACACTGCTGCTTATGTGACTGTAGGAGAAACCGTTTCCATATTGGCAGTGTTGCCAGGTGGAGAAATTTCAATATCCAAATGGGATTTTGTAATGGGCTTGGGCGGTTCGATTTTCTCTGGGTGTGCGGGAGAAACGCAGGACCACACAGGTCCTGACATCGGGGAGATGAGTGAAGTCGGGAAAACAGGTGGATGCTTGTTTAAAACATTTTTTTTAACATATTTTTATATGTAAAAAAAAATTATTAAAACGTAATAACCTTAAACTACATCCTATCCGCATAAAACATTACGTTTCAGATGACTTGAATTACAGTTAAAACTTTATAATGCAAAGAAACCACATATACACTGCGTGCCCAATTATTCACATCCTATTGTTATTTCTATGCACATTTTCCAACCCCATTAACCATATTAATCGTAATTGGATTGAATAATTTTCAGGTAAAATGTATTGGTGTAATGAGGGAGGGTGTGGCAACAGTTAATGACATCTAATATCAAGGCAGATTCAGGACCTCAGGCAAAATGGGCTAAAAAAGAGATTAACTCCCACTGAAATGTCAAACTTTGTATAATGCTTTTCAGACGAATGCAACACTCTTGAAATAGCTAAACTATTGAGGTGTGACCACCGGACAATCAAAGGCTTTGTTGCAGATAGTCAACTGGGCAGCAAAAAACTCATGGAGAAGAAAAAACATAAATTAACTGCAATAGACATGATAAGAAATATACGTGAAGCTACCAGGAACCTATTATCCTTCAGTGCCATCATATTCCAGATCTGCAACCATGTGCCCGTGGCTGGATCACTAATGGACACACGGCACCTCTTTAGTCAGGTCCCAGGCCAGGTGGAGGAGGGTTGTTGGTATGGGATGCTATAAGTAAGCATGCGGTACTTGGACCTTTTTGTGTTGAAGACAGACTGAAACTCAACACCCAAACCTACTGACAGTTTTTATAAAGCATCTGTTGAAGAAAAAAGAATTTCAGCAAAATAAGTGAATAAAGACCTATTCTCTTTCATTTTGTTCTTATCCTCGGTTAACATGCTCGTTTGCTTCATGATAAAGGGGCTGATCATCCATTTTTGAGAACTTTGATAGCAACCAATCCTTCCATGAATGTATTTCAAGAAGTCTACTCTATAATTCTTGGTGTCTATAAAAAAAAAAAAAAAATCGAACCTACCCATAAGTCTCATTCAGAGGCTAGCTTAGGACCAACATGTTTTGTCCCAGTTTTCAGCATTGGTATGAAAGACTTAAGACTTAATTTATAATTGATTACATTTATTTCCTTTGCAGTCAATCTGAAAGAATACTAGAAAATAATGGAATTTTCCTCTCCCTTCCACATTTAATGTGACTTCTAATGAAAACAACCGAATTGAAACACAAACTGAAATCTTAGACTAGGAAAAATGAAAAATAAAACCCATATAATACCTGGTTGCTTAAGTGTGCACACCCTCTTATAACGGAGGATGTGGCTGCGTTCAGAATGAACCAATCACATTCAAACCCATGTTAAATAGAAGTCATTACACACCTGCCACCATTTAAAGTGACTCTGATTAATCACAAATAAAGTTAATCTGTTCTGGTAGGATTTTCCTGACATTTTCTTATTTGTATTTCAGAGCAAAAGTCTTGGTCTGCAGAGAGTTTCCAAAGCATCAGAGGGATCTCATTGTTGAAAGATATCAGTCAGGAGAAGGGTACAAAAGAATTTCCAAAGCATTAGATATACCATAGAACACAATGTAGACAGTCAATATCAAGTGGAGAAAATATGGCACAACAGAGACATTACCAATAACTGGACATCCCTCCATAATTGATGAAAAGACGAGATTGAAAACTGGTCAGGGAGGCTTCCAATAGGCCTACAGCTACATTCAAGTAGCTGCAAGAATTTCTGGCAAGTTCTGGCTGTGTGCTACATGTCCCGTATTCTTCATATGAAAAGGCTATGGGGTAGGGTGGCAAGACAAGCCTTTTCTTATGGTCTGATGAAACCAAGGTTGAACTTTTCGCCCATAATTCCAAAAGGTATGTTTGGTGCAAAAACAACACTGCACATCACCCAAATTATACCATACCCACAGTGATGGCGTGCTTTGGGGCTGTTTTATTCAGCTGGAACCGTGGCCTTAGTCAGGGTGGAGGGAATCATGAACAGTTCCAAATACCAGGACATTTTGGCATTAAATCTTCAGGAATCCATTAAAAGCTGAAGTTCACCTTTCAGCATGACAACGACCCAAAGCACACATACAAATCCACAAAAGCATGTTTTCAACATTAGATTAAAGTTTTGGAATGGCCCAGCCCGAGCCTGGAGCTGAATCCAATTGAATATCTGTAGGGTGACCTGAAGAGAGCTGTGCACAGGAGATGTGCTCGCAATCTGACAGAGTGGGCAAATATTTCCAGGTCAAGATGTGCCATGCAAAAAGACTCCTACACAAAAAGGCTGAGTGCTTCAACAAAGTATTAGTTTAAGGGTGTGCACACTTATGCAACCAGTGAGTTTTCTATTATTCCCTCCATGAAGATTTCAGTTTGTTTTTCAATTGAATTGTTTACATTGTCACATTTAACGTGTAAGAAGTTCAGACATGATTTATCTTTTTCTAATTCTTTTACATCACAAAACCTGGCATTTTAGCAGGGGTGTGAGACTTATATCCACTTTATGTCCAGAGTGAAGCTAATGCCCTTCCTCTTAAGAGAACCACAGAAGACCAAAGAGACCGAGCAGATTCAGTGCATTTTGTACACGAACAGCTGAACATAAGAAAATTACTCATACAATTTATTATTTCCTCATAATTAACGATTGAAAATGAAATGTATTGCTCCATTTGAAAATCATGCAGGAAATATGTTGCACCAAGAACTGAACAATGAGTTTAACAGACAACTCTTGTAATAAACTGAACTTGAGTTGAGCCGTTCAAGTACACAGAGGCTGCACCAGCAGAATGACATTTTGTGGCAACCAAACAATAGTTATGTCAGTACGGTTAAACACTGTAATACCACTATTACTGCTAATAATCCTAAAAACTATAGTCAGGCCACTATATATTCTATCTATTAGTAATGACCCATTAAAAACAATCATTGCTAGCATCCAACAAGCAGAGTGAACCCATTTTTGTTTAAGTTTAATTCATTGCCATATCAGCTGAGCGCTCGCCGAAGCAGGCCATCCTGATTCCATCAAACACAGACACATATAGCAGTGGATGGATGCACATGTTCATTGTAACCAGTCCTTTAGACACCTGGTAAGCTTTGTACGACTGGCAATCAATATATTGTTGTTTAACAAATCTCTTATTGAAGGTGAAATGAAAGGGCAAAAAAGAAATGGCATAAAGCAAAACTACTGCAAACACCATCAGGATCACCTTGCGTTTCTCCAGTGATGTTATATTGGGATTTCTCCACACCACCCTCAACAGTCCCACGTATGAAACAAAAGTGACCAGGAAAGGAACCATACAACCAACCACACTCAGAAAAACCTTATAATTGAATATTGAGTTGGCAACATCCTGAGTAAAGTTAGCACAATAGGAGCTCAGCACACAATGTTTCTTGTTTCCAGCTGGACAGATGGAGGCAAACATCAGCACAGGAGATGAAATGGCTGTAACAAAGATCCAGATGACGACACTGGCCACCTTGGCTTTGGCAGGACTCACATTGTTCCGGGCGAAGAAGGGATGTGCAACGGCCAAGTAACGAGTCACACTAATACACATGATAAAGTAGATGCTGACATACAGGTTGCAGAGGAAGAGGAAGCGTTCTATCTTACAGACAGCCTCCCCAAAGTTCCAGTTCTTCTCTTTGATGTAGTAGTCTATTAGTAGTGGCAGGTTGAAAACATAGAGCAGGTCACTGATGACCAGGTTAGAGGACAGCACCACACCGGGGTGCCAGTTGTTCCTCTCCCTGGTCACCAGGACCCCAAGGGAAATCAGGTTACTGAGCAATGCCACACAAAACTCAACACCAAAAATCAAAGGCAGAAACTGTGCTTGAAAGTTGTTACAAGAGGTATCATTCATGTTTGTTTTGTGTTGAGAAAAAAGGAAATGTACTGACAGCAGGCTCCTAAAAGAATTTAATCACAATCTGAGGAAAGAAAGGGAGTAAACATTACAATACGTTTAAAAAAACTATTATGCAGTTTCTCATTTATCTTTAAATTGGAACTTAATACTGTGGCAGCCAACAGATTAACCGCTGCAGTAGGTCTTACTCTGTCACTGTAACTAAGTCTAAATACTTTTTCATTTGAAAAAAAATGTATAGCATTTTTGGCTTATCCGTAACAAAAATCAACTAAATACAGAGTAGCACGTTCTCCACACCAATGCAGTGGAGACCATAACAAGAACTGATTTAAAATAGAAAATGTTTATATTGCAAATTATTTCTTCTTGGCTCAGTTATTTATTCAAAAATAAAAACCAGCACTAAAAATAAGTAACAGGAACAACCGGTGTTCCGAGACGTGATTTATCAAACACCATCGAAAGACTTACTACTCAACTGCAGTCTCTCAATTATGAAATAAGAATCTGCATTTTGTTTTTAAATACATCACAAGGTTAAAAATACAAACTTGATATAACTTCCTGACTATGCAAACAATAACGTGCCCAAAGAGTCAACATTTCACTCATCGTAACACTGAAATGTAAATGCTAAAAAGAAATGTAGAACATGATCAATATTCAAACTCCAAACTTGGCAGTCACATTCAAAAAATTTAAAAATGACTGAGATACTTACTGAGTGAGTAGTGGTTCACCCAAAAGGAAATACAGACTGATTACTCAGACCACACTAAGATTGGTCTCGATAGGAAATGAGCACATGAACATCCCAGTTTTAAAGTAGCTGCAACCATCTTGTGCAACTCACTTCCGATTAAAAAAAAAGAAAAAGTATTTTGAAGAACAGAATACAGAAACTCGCCTTTTTGAAACAGTACCAGATTTGAAACAACTGCCATAATGCTCATCAGCCTCTGACAGCCTATTGCAGAAACTACAAGAGCCAACACCAGGTGAAAAGCAACACAACAGCTGTACTTCACAATAAGGAATGCATTTTCCAAAGCTTTATTTGTGTAAACTTAAATCTTTAAGGTACAAATACATTACATTTACATTGCCTGGTAACTGGAATGATCATCAGACTGACTCCATATTGCCTCCTACAGTTTTACTGCGGCAGTCCATCAGCCTCCATCAATCCAGTCTGAGGGCTGTGACCATCAGCTCTTGCCATTCTTATGTTTGAAGCCTCGCCTTGTCCCACCCCCAGGACCTTTCTTGAAACCTCCAGAACCTTTCTTGAAACCACCAGAATGAGGTTTGCCCTTGAACTTAGAACTGCCAGATCCCCCAGAAGTACTGCCACCCCCAAACTTCTTCCCTCCAAACCACTTGTCCTCAAACCTTTTGGCCCCTGCTGACCGCTTCCCAAAAGATTCGCCTCTGTTCTCAGATGTCCTTCCCCTGGGTTTCCCTCCTGGACCAGTTTTCTGAGGTGACTTGGAACCATAGGTGTTTTTCCTTTTATCCTCAGAGAATGTTTTCCTCTTCTTGAAGGGTACTTCTGAGGATCTTTCAGGTCGTTGCCTCCTCTTGACCTCAGGGAACATATCTAGACAGGAGAGGAAATTAATTTAAACAGAAGGCAACTGCCTAACCAGGGTTCCTAGTCCAATTACTACAAGGTTTCTGGGACAGCATTACCCAAAGGAGTATTAGGAGTCAGGCAAAAAGCTGCTGGGCAAAGTCTGTCAACATAATATTGATTAGACCCATAAAAATGTGGCCCCTTAGTCTAAAACCCATGTGAAGGACAAGGAAAAGCATCATGTCAGTGCACGCCTCTTCAAACGACCAGTATTAGAGGTGCATCAGCACACTCAGAACGAGCGTTTATTTAGGACTTTGTGGCTGCGTGACATCCCCTAAAGAAAGCTAAAGAAAAAGCTACGGCTGTTTCGAGTGAAGCATTGCACGAAGGGAAACATGTATTTGACCAACAAACGAACAGCCTATTAATATACCAATAAGTAACTGACTATATTAACATTTGGCAATGTGAAGTGAGCTATATTAGTAAAATATTGCGCTGCATAATTTCAGCAGTTGCCTGCCTCGCCATCTAGCTCACTATTGCGGTAACTAGTGTCTACACTTTAAATTTAAATAACTTGCCTGGATGAAAAAGTGCAATGTTGTATTGCATCATTACAAATGTAGAATTAAATCTAATTACATTATTTAAGTTTTATTCATTCACATTTAGACACTAATGAAAACAAATGCGTAAAAAAGAATTCAGAAAGGTTTAAATGGAAAAAAAACAAATGTGGGAATATTTTAAACTGAATTCAGATTTCTGCTTATAGAAATCATTGGGCCCTAATAACTATTTTATTAAAATAGTCAGTATTACAGGTAATGGAAATGTGTGTTTTAGAAGTCTACCAAGTGATTGGTGTTAAGATCTTATCTCATAGGGAACCACTGCTATAATTGATAGACTGAATTAGATATACCTTCATCAGGCTCCACCCCCACAGCCAGTCTGTAGTACTCTGCTTCATCATCAGATTCAACAACTGGAGGTCTGTTATCCTGGTTTCCAGGATCCTCCACTTCAGAGTCAACCTCTTCTTCCTGCCTCTTCCTTTTCATCCCAGCCATGCTTCTTTTCCTAATGTCACCAAAAGAAACATCAGTGTTCCACTCCAAATTATACACAGACGGAAGAGCAGTTAGAACCTGCTAGAACACTCACTTGTTCTCCTCTCGTAACGCATCCTTCTGCGCAACATTCTGCTCTTGTTTTTTCTTACGTTCCTGCTTTGCTTTCATCTGTGCCTCTTTTCGGATTAAGATCTCTTGAAGCTCTTCCTCAGTCTTGGCGACTACAGAGAAGTCAGACAGAAGGCATGTGTCAGTAATTTACCAATACCAATCTAAAAGAACCCCTCTTCAAGTGGATGTGTCAGTAAGCGTTTACTTTAGAGAAATATCACAGGTAATCATAATAATCTCCTCATCATGTTCATGCCACAGTCATCTAAACCAAGGCCATACCGGCACATGTACTTACTGACTGCATGATAGAGGACATTCCCCTCCCCCATTCCCTCCTCTATCTTCACCAGCTGCATAGTGAGTCGAGGGCCAATCTGTGGAGAAAAACACACGGTAAAAATCAACTAAAATGTTATCAACCCAGTTGGTTTTAGATAAAAACATGTTCTCATTAGGATGTGTCAGTAAGCGTTTACTTTTGTGAAATATCACAGACAGTCATAGATTTCTTTTCATCACGTACATCCCATGGACACAATGTTCGAAGAAACATTGGAAAACCTACCATTAAATGACCAACTAAGAGGCAAGTGAAATTCTATTGGCATAATGGACACCATGTGATAACAGTATGATCAACTGCACCAATACAACAATCACCTCAGTCAGTCGCACAGCGCTTTGTTGAGACGCCATATTGCCACGGCCTGAGTAGACCTGTGGGAGTTCCGTTATATTGTGATCACCATCCTGCTCAGCTTCACTTTCTGAAAGGTTAGCCCCCCTGAAATAACAAGGGTTACCCAACTGTAAAACAATCTGGCACTCATTTTAGAATATCAAAATGAGTATCGATATCACAAAATGCACAATCAATATTGCAGTATCAAATTTTTTCTATGCGGTGCAACACTAATTACAACTGACCAATGATATGCAACGCTGACAGTCCAATACATGGAGTTAGTCAAAACCGTACCCATGAAAAGGCAATACTCAGTATTGGACTACAGCCTACAACAGCCACGGCTTACTTCATCAGCAACTCACTGATGTCCTCAAATTTGCTCATGTTGGGAAACTTCTCCTGCATCAGCTTCTTCACACCACGACTCATGCCCACAGGAACCACTTTCAGGCTGCTACAAAGGGATGGGCAAGAGATGAGGGGTTAAAGAGGACTAAGTCATCTATGCGTGTGTGGGGGGGGGGGGGTCGTGCAGATGGGCTCATCAGTGCGTTTACTTTGAATATGCATCACTGAACAGTCGATTCACAAGCTGTCATCATCTGAGCTCAAGCAGCGATCCCACAGTAACCGAAGACGTTTGGTCTACTTACTAATGCCGAAATTCGATTTCTTGTGACACAGGATCGTAGTTCAGCAACACACACCTCTTTATGGTATTTAGGGCTACCTACACAGGAAGCAAATATCAAAACACATACTGATGTGTTACCTAAAACTGACACAGGATGAATTAAGAGCCATACAGTCAGAAAGCATTTCCTTTAGATTGATCATCACTGCCTATCAGAAGACTATACCATCATCAAATTTCACTAGTCCTGAACTACACCCAAAAAAAGGTAACAATGTACTGGTCCCCTTGACATACCTTGTGCACATTTATTGAAGGAAACATGTTTTGGAACATGGTGGCCATTAGTTTGACCTGCATGCCATCTGTGCCAAAGTTATTGAGCACCAGCAGTGGATGATGCGTGAACTGCTGCTCATGCATTCTATGCCTCTTCAGGGATGAGACCACATCTTTGATGAGAGAGTACTGAAAATGAGAAAGCACCTTCAGGAGAAGCAACTGAAGCCCCAACATCGCAACTGCGTCTAGTAATGGGGTGCATCAGTGTGTTTACATTAAACAAATATCACTTTACATAAAAAAACAGTCACGTCAAAATAGTTCATCCTTTGAGCTCATTTCTTTTATCAAGTAACATAGTTGGTTTACTCACTTTGGTCACTCTGAAGTGGAGCATGGGGCCTTTTGGCAGGCGAGCCAGCCTCTGAAATATAACATTAAGCCAAACTTGGGTTATTGGAATTAGGATTTGGTAAGTTTTATTTTGCCACATCACCAATTTCAAGTAGCTATATTGCTTTTGCTATGTACTGAACCACTGGTTCCCAAGGGCAAGACTAAGGCGAGTCATAGCATCCTATTTCCTAGAAAAACCTGTATTCCAACTCCACAACTAGTACCATTGGAACTAAGCCCGCAAAATGTATAGTCAGGCATCACTGACTGAACAGATTCCCAACAACTTTCCTGACAGGGGCTTCCCATTTATGGACGCCTGATTAACAATTAGGCTAACCTTCTGCAATGCCCATTTGCTGTTATTAATGCATCAGTTATCAAATATCATCATAAAATCGGATATTCTCATAACTCATCATCTGCATCAGCCAGTTGAATACAAAGTCAGTGGCGACACAGCATACGCTCTACTGATCAGTGGGTGATTAATAAAAAATAAACTCCATGCACTTATCATGTAGCATCTGACAAAATTAGCAAAATAGATTCAATTGAGGGCTCCACAATAATTGTGTTTATTGAAGGCAATAACACAAAAGGCGTAACACTGAGTCCTGTGGCGTAGAGTTAGGTAACTGTAGCAACAACTGTTAAAGTTGCCTAATGCACAGGAACACAATTAGAGTTTTTCTAAGTTATTTACCATATTGACACTGCTGAGGGTCTTGCTGAATATCATGAAGTGCGTCACTCCCAGTGGCCCAGCCATAGCCACAAAGTCCTTCAGCACATTTTTCTTCCGCACCTGTCAATAGAATGCAGCCAATACTGTCGGATTCAAGCCATTATGAGATCAATACAAGAGACTTGAATTAATAGACTACAGGTTAGAAGCATTGCAGCTTTTACCGTCAATGTGGGCAGAGCATTGACTACCCTTTATAGCAATAACTACCCTATATGGCATTGACTATTATTACTACTCTTTATGGCAAGTAATAAATTAGTTTGCATACATTTCTCATTACACATGTAAATATGGATTTTTTTTTTAGGTATATCCTTCCACAATTGCTCGCATGGCATATGTATACAACACAAATATTTCTGCATGCTATATATGACCTGGGTGTACGCCATTTTATACACGTCAGTTACAAAGACCAGTTCAGAATTTAAGACAGACCTTCAGGGATTCTGCAGTGAAGGGCTCCATGACACGCCGCATGTCCGCCACGAGTTGACCGACATTCTTCCCAACTTGACCACGGTGAAATACGAACGAGTGAGGAGCCGAACCAAACACCTCTTCGGCCACGTGGTTGGCATTCAAACGGGATTTCTTCTGGTTTTTAGTCTGAAAAAGGAGAATCAGAACACATTTTGGTGTTCAGAATACTTAACAAATGTTGGGAGTTCAGCGATTATGTACTGCAGATTTAATGAGTCGGAAATATTACTTCAGATATTATACAAATCGTATTGATCTTGCTAACTAAACAGTAAATATTAATGAAATTGGATGCTAATTATTCTTAATTGGATACTAATATATTCCATTGAATTAGCTAAAAAGGACGATCGCGCTTTCCTGTGAAAGTACTGTATACTTACTGCAGCTAATGCAGCATTTTAGCTAGCCAACGCAGCACACTTTTAGTTCACTAAAAACTTCCCAACGGTCTGCTTACCTTTGACTTTCCCATGATGACAGTTGAATTTTACCAAAACAATTTAATCGCTAAACACTTGTTTAATAAGGCTAGGTTTATCTGCATATGTAAAACGAGCAAGCTCCGATATGCCTCTCTGCGTCCTCCATTATTAAAAACTGCAAGTTATTCCCCAACCACGTGGAAATCACTGCGCATGCGCTTCTTATGTGTTACAAAGAAAAACGTTCGTGTTGTTCAATTGCCTTAAACCAAAATGGTTTTATCGGGTTCCAGTGTGTGGGGTTTATGTATCGCTAACATCTCAGGACGACAACAGTAAGAGTGTTTATGGTTTTACAACACACACGATCGAGGTGGTTACTCTTACTGCATTGTACACACTCTAGAAAAAAGTATGGCAAAATGAAAAAAACATTCAATTTTTAGATTAAAAAACGTTTAATCATCCAACTGTCGGGAATCAAACAATGAACTGCTTCATGATTTTAGTACAATTTGATTATTTTATAATGAGTAAATCAGTTATGTATACCAAACAATAATATTTAGAGTTTCGCTTCAAACCAGAATATATGGATAGACAGTTGAGTTGCATAAAATCATGTATGTACTTGGGATTTTAAATGACAAAAAAAATGAATCTTCCCTACTTAAAGCGAACCTACTTCTGGCGGACCAACTCTTGTGTACAAACTCCCATTTTGGAGAACCCTCCCTATATCTCTGGGATGGTCTACTATATGAAATGTTATTCCTCTCTGCCTTACTCGTTTTTCCTCTATACTCATCCTTAATTTGGTAGTCAATATTCCCACTCTCAAGAACAATTATCAACAGATGTATAATAAGTATATAAATATAGTCTTGGGCAGAACTTAATGGGCTACCATGGGTGCAAGTTATTGCTGGAACAAGTTTCCCACCATAAACTGATAGGCAGAGAACACTGTTTTTAATACCATTTGTATGTTTTATCAACCAAAATGAACAAAAGTTTGTATATGGCTACAAACAATTGTACTTGCAGTGACAAGGCCACACTGCTAGCTGCTGTCAGACCTAGGTCATCACTGTCTTCCCTCAGCTTCGTGCTTGATGCTTCCAGGCTGGTGCGGTCACTGAACTAACATCTGATCTAGCTTTTGAAGCTCCGCCTCTGCATGTAGCTTCTGAACCACTGCCTCTGCATGTAGCCTCTGAAGCACAGCCTCTGCATGTAGCCTCTGAAGCACCGCCTCTGCATGTAGCCTCTGAAGCACCGCCTCTGCATGTAGCTTTTGAAGCTCCGCCTCTGCATGTAGCTTCTGAAGCACTGCCTCTGCATGTAGCTTCTGAAGCACTCCTTCTGCATGTAGCCTCTGAAGCAGCGCCTCTGCATGTAGCCTCTGAAGCACCGCCTCTGCATGTAGCCTCTGAAGCACCGCCTTTGCATGTAGCTTCTGAAGCACTGTCTCTGCATGTAGCCTCTGAAGCACCGCCTTTGCATGTAGCCTCACCTGTATAAAGAGATGAAAGCATTAATGTATGATCAGAACAACTGTTATAACACTACACTGTTGGTCTCTGTACTTATACTCTGTTTTGTAGAATGTTGTGGCATCTTAACTAATGTACATTGGAGACATGTTTGCTTATCTTTTGCCTGATATATAACACTGGTCTTTGTTGGTATAATACAGAGGATCATTAGGAACTCGGAATAAGGGTATCTGTCTTTTGTTCCACAGGACATGTAGGAGAGGGGGATCTGGGATTTGGCTAGGAGGCATCATTGACTGGTATCGGCAGATTATAGGGTTACTCATTAATCTGCCAAACAGTATACCTAACAGGGCATCTATTGTTTGTCCAGATGCTGTAAGTCCTCTTCAAGAGTTGAAAAGGTTACCCATGTGGGGGAGGACATTCTGACCTTTGGGTAAAACCCATCTGACCTAAGACAGCTGGGTAGCATCTTACCACACCCCTTTTAACTGTTTTAAATACTCATGTTCATGTATTTTCCTTCAGAGGCTCCTCGAATTATTATTCTGTAACCGTTTGATGTCTCTCTATTTGCACATAAACTGTTAATAGTGCCAAGAAAATGTTGTCACTGTGTTCACATGGATCCATGTAATTAAACTGAAATAATCAACTGTTATACATACAACTGTTGAGTTGTTCATTTCTCCATCTTCAACAACATTGTTTGAAAAACAGCCCATTTAGTGTGAAAACCGCAGATACAGCAGCCCTGCTTACAGCAGTCCACCAACCGCTTCTGCTGTGGTAAACTACATGCAGAACTGCAGTAAACTAGAACTGGTAATAATAATAACAGCAATCTGTTAAGTTTAGTTATGATTATGTTTAATGGCAATTTGTTAAATTTAGTTATGATTATGTCCAAAATAGTCATATGATTATTTTGGACGGCGATGCATGTTTGCCTGTCATAGCTTAGCACATTTTTATTGTTTTTGTAATTTATATATCAATTTATTGGGGGGGACCTTTTAAGCATACTTGAATATTAGGGAGGATGTGTCCCCCTCAATTTATGTCGGCCTTGCCTTGAACACAGCTCACCCCTCTGATCAAAATCACCGGAATTCTTTTTCATCAGCACCATTTTACTTCCATTCAGTACACATTTCCTTTGTGAGGTATTGTTTGTAGAGGAGCGACAGTCTGGTCTGAGATGTGTTATCCTTGTGCTTAGTATTTCTGTGTATTGAATTGTTAGTGTCCATCCTCGCATGATTTTAGCATATTCCCTGCCTGTAATTTTGACGAACAATTATCTTAACACTGACCTCTTGCCTGACCTAATTAATTAATGTCCATCGCTTACTCCTCCAGTAACTCTGCCTTCTCTCATTGGATTACACTGGTTTTGACTCCTGTCTATTATCGTGGATTACCTTCCTGTTCTTTTGACTTCAAATGCTTTGAACTTGAATCCTTACCTGCCTTCCCAAGGTTCATTATAGAATACCTCACCCATATAAACGATGCAGCAAAGCTCCTGCAACACCTGACCCGGCAAGAGGAGTGTGTTTACCGAGGTACTCCATCTCCTACGGCAGAGCACTTCACCCACTGAACCAAGCGCTTCTGGTCTCTCTGCACCTTCGCCCGTTGAGAGATCCTTCATAAAGAAGACGAAATATGATGGAACACCGGGCCAATGTCAGGGGTTCCATCTCCATTCCCTCCTCTTAACTTTCCACCATGTGGCTAGCTTCACTACAGATGCCGATAAAGTGCACTTCATCATTTCCTTACTCCCTGGCAGAGATTTGAAGCGGGCTACGGGCCTTAGGTCCTCAGATCATCCAGCCTTCACATCGGAGGCAGGTTTCTGTGAGCTGTTTAAGGAGGTGTTCACTCACTCGGTGACCGGTCGCAGTGCGGGTGATCTCTGCAAAATACAACAGGGCAAGAGAACAGCAGCTAATTACATTCTGTACTCTGGCAGCAGATAGTGGATGGAGTGATTCAGCCTTACTGACCATATATCGCAGGCGGCTGAACCAAGTAATGCACATGCGACACCAGTAATATGAACCGATTCTTCCAAATATCCATTTACACAGACAACCTTGTTCTAGCCCGGGCCCCAACACCTACGCCTAGGACTCCACAAATCACTCCTCCCATTCAGGCAGCAACCCCGCAAGATGACACCCAACCCATGCAGATCAACAAATCCTCTCTCTCCCACGAGGAACGTCAAAGGCGGATAAGAGAGCGATTGTGTCTGCAGTGCGGCAGAGGATACTATCTGCTAGTCGACTGCTCCTTGAGACCTCCTTGACTGGGAAATCAACCCACAACCCTTGTAGGGGTCTCTGTCCTGTTGACCATCACGCAGACCCAACTTAGTCTGGCTGCAGTTTTGTGTGCTGACTGAGTGTCTGTGTCCCTTCTAAAACCACTCCTCCTAAACGACTCAGGGCAGCAGGGCATTCGAAAAAGATCCACAACTAGCCGCTTAACCGGGGGGTGACATTACTTTCTCTAAAATCCCACCTGTGAGTCAAGGTGCTGTATGGAAAACCCCTCGGTACTGGACAGGTATCTCACCAAATCTCAACCCTGGTATTATAGGAGCACTACACCATGCAGAGGCTGGTACTAGCCTCGCCCAAGGATCCGTTAGTTCTTGGCCATCCTTGCCTGTGCCTACACAATGCCACCATCTGCTGGCAAGACGGGAAGTTGATGGCTTGGAGTCGCCATTGTTTTTCCCACTGTCTGCATGTGCCACTTCTATTGAGGATTCCACTTCCATGACCACAAGTGATTTCTCCTAAATATCATGAAAACCAGGATGTCTTCAGCAAAGCCAATTCTTCAGTTCTGCCGCCTCACCGTCCTTGGGACTGTTCTGTTGACCTACTCCCTGGTGTTTTACCACCTAAGGGTCACATCTAACAGCTGTCCATCCCCAAAATGGAAGCCATGGATTAATACATTGATGAATCCCTCTGTCCATGTATTGACTACAGGTGACTTAAATCAAACTGTGAAAATCATTTTCCACTGCCTCTCATCCCAGCCACCTTGGAAAGGGTAAGGAATGCTAAAAATACACCAAGCTAGATCTCACCAAGTGCCTATAACGTCATCAGAATCAGACGGCCTTCATCACACACAGAGGTCATTTTTCATGCCTTCATGAATGAGAACTTTCAAGACAGTGTACATAGACGACAGTCTCATCTTGAAGGGATTATTGGCGTGTTTGAAGTAGTGAGTTGCGTTCGCAAGATTGATGTCGAGGGTATGAGCTGGCAAAGGATGTTACAGTACCCCCACCCTTTGGGTGGCCCTTGACACCCCGCTGGAGCAACCAGGAGGCCTGCCCCGTGGCACTGCAACATTCTTTGCCAGCTCATACTCTCGAACACGAAACCAATCTTGCGAACGCAACTCACTCCTTTAAACACGCCAACAATCTCTTCATAACAAATCACTTAGAAACATCCTTGTTTTTGAAAGTAAAGCATTTCCCCCCCATTAAAATAACATAAAACTTATCAGCAGTGTAGGCATTGTTAATTTTGTAAATGACAATTGTAGCTGGAAACAGCAAATTTTCAATGGAATATCTACGTAGGTGTACCAATGCCCATTATCAGCAACATTCACTTCTGTGTTTGCTAATCCAATTTTATCATTTTAAAAGGCTAATTACTAGTTTGAAAACCTTTCTGTGATTATGTTCGCACTGCTGAAAACCGTTAATTGAAGAAACAATAACCTGGCCATGGAAGAGACTAGTTCAGTATCTTCAGCATTAGTGTTTGTGAGTTTGTTTACAGGCTCACAATGGCCAGAAACAAAGAACTGAAATTCATCAATCTAGTTTTGTTCTGAGAAATGAAGGCTATTGCATGTGAGAAATTGTGAAGAAAGAAATGGCTGTACGCCAATGTAGATACTCCATAAAAAATCAGCTGTTTCCATCTACAATAGTCATTTACAACATTAACAATTAACAAAGTCTACATTGTATTTCTGATCAATGTGATGTTATTTTAATGGACAAAAAAAATCTGAATGTGAAGACACAGAGAGCGCCTGCCTCCAGCACTGGGGGCAGCAGAGCTAAAGGATTGAATAGGGGGAGGGGTGTCATTAGGGCCATTTGTAATTATGTTTCTCTTTGTTTAGAGCGCTTGTGAAGGGGATGAAGTGAGAAGGTGGTCTTGCTGTTGTAGCTTAAGTGTGACTTCCTGTCTAATCTTTCTTACTGTCTCTCTGGTCCTCTTTAGGACAAAGCGTTCTGTATGCTGTAGCCACAGTTTGGGCTTTATAGAAACAATAAACTGGCCTTCTTAGACTAGTTTAGTATCTTCTGCATCAGCATTTGTGAGTTTGTTTACAGGCTCAAAATGGCCAGAAACAAAGAATTGAAACTCATCAGTCTATTCTTATTCTGAGAAATTATGTCTATGCCATGTGAGATATTGCCAAGAAACTGACGGTTACTGATAATGGGCCTCTGTACGCCTATGTAGATATTCCATAATAAAATCACCCGTTTCCTGCTACAATGTTCATTTACAATATCTGCAATGTCTGCAATGTATTTCTGATAAATTTCATGTTATTTTCATGGACACAAAGATTCAGAATGTGAAAAAAGAGCGCCAGCCTCCTGCACTTGGGGCCGGAGGCAGCAGAGCAAAAGGATTGGATGGAGGGAGGGGTGTCATTAGGGCCATTTGTAATATGTCTCTCTTTGTTTAGAGCGCC
>JACXGJ010006128.1:0-36616 GCA_016801105.1 Esox niger
AATGTGACTTGACAAATTATTTTGTTTATGATGAATGTCATATGATACCTGTAATGCTCCTCTCCTGTAAAGTAAATGTTATTTATTTTCTTCTTGAAATTGAGAACATACAGTCTTGTTAATAATGTATGAGTTAGCTATTCTCTGCTTCTGACGATAATAGATAAAGGCCAGTAGCATCATCAAAACTGTAGCATATGGACTCATTGGCAATTCATTCCGTATGATGTGCTGTAAATTGGATTCACATAGCTGATACCAAGAGTGATAATCGAATGAAACAGATTGGAGATCTCACAACTAGACAAAATGGTAATGTTCATTTGATCATACAACACAGACACATTGGAGATGGATCTCTTTTCCCTCTTTATTACAGGATTGTGATCTTTGATTAATCAGTGTTGACATTAGTTAATTTTGAGTTTAACCATCAAAAGACATTTAAAAACCTCAAAGAATCAACACTTACACACTTCAAAATGTTTAATCGGATAACACAAATGTAAAGGTTAGACATCTAATTGAAATAATTGATAATTGAGTCTTAAAGAGTAGGCTTTTAGACAGAATAATGTTTCTAACATAGAGAAAGTGAAATTCTCACTGTCCACTCTAGATATTGCAAAGCTATCATTGGATAACTAATTGGTGGATCATGATGCATGTTAGACATTTAGCAGACATGCTTCAGACTGGCTTATAGTATGGCATGCATACTCTTTCATAGCTGACAAGGTGCTATGCTCTGCCTACTGATTTACACGAGAGTCTCTACTTTACCACATTAAATATTGTCTTCTTAATTGTTTGGACTTAGATTTCAGAATCTTTTCATAATGTCTTACAACCTGACCTGCCCTATATCCGCGCATTCTCTTACTTAACAGCTGGAGCTGCAATTACACCCTCCTTCATGGTTGTCATGTAGAAAATCCTTTGGCGCCTTTGCTTTACATACTCAGTGATTACATCAAGATAGCTAGCTAATAAGGAGTTAGCATGATGATGACATTTAACTAACAGTATTAGCTAGCCTGGCAGTAGAGCAAGTCTATATAGGATTCTGCTAGCTAGCTAGCCACACATCTAGATAATAATACACCTGTTTTGGTGTGAATTCTTTTATATTTTCTAGATATATTTAAATAGGTTCTTCAAACACCTCCCTTGTGTCCCAACTAACATTTCTTATTCTGTGCTTGATGTTGATTTAAAACTAGCCCAACGCAGCAATCCTGAATGTATAGAATGAAACCCATCGGGTTCTGTACATCTGACTGTGGTGGGTGTGTATTTGTTGTAAGTGAAGGTAAATTGCTGTGATTATGTGGCAGTAATTGAATGATGGTGTGTTTAATTGAGATGTTACCAGATTTTCCTGAACAGTTGCAGCTCTGAGTGGGTGACAGGTGTGCTTTCTGTCTGTGTGTTTGTATGTGTGTGGAGATACTTTATCGTTTCTTATCTGACTGTATTTCATTGCCATTAATTGCATGGTTGTGTGTTGTTCAGTATCTGTTAGTATATTAGGCTACTTTGTGTGTTTACTTTCTGCCTGTTAGTCCTAAGGCCATTGTGTTTTTCTCGGTTATGGTTGCGTGCGTGTTCGTGTGTTTATATGAGGATGTATGCGTGCACATGTTTTCTGGTGTATTCAGGCTCTAGCCTGGTATCTGATATGCCTCCGGAGCTCTCATCCAAATCAAATGGCAGGAAACATACATTTCACCACTCTCCTTATCTTCTCCTCCCCATCCCTAAAGCCCCTCCTTCTTCCCATCCTACTCCTTCAGTCTGCCGCTTTCTTTTCCTTCCCTCCAGCTCCTCTCCTCTTTTCTCTGTCAATTCTCCTCTTCTCCTCTGCTTTTGCTCTCTATGTCTCCAAGGAGGTGTGATTACCATTCTCTCCTGAGCAGTGGAGATCTGAGCATCCAGGCGCTCTGTATTTGTGTGCGTGTTTTTCATCCCAGTATCTGGACATGGGGTGTGAATGTATGAATGCATCTCTGCATGCATTTGCACGCGTGTTCTTGTAGGTTTGTGTGTGAGTGTCGATAATCTGAACATCTAGGCGACGGGGAGTGTGCGGAGAGATTCACAGGGCAAGTCTCCAGATGAATGCTTCCATTCACAATTCACACCCTCTCCATTAGACGCAGCCTCTATTGTGTCATAGGGCCTCATTGCCTTCTCTTCCCACTGTAGAAAAAAGCCATTAAAACTGGACAAAACAAGGCAGGATACAAGCGTTCACCCCAGAAAACTGGGGCTTGTGTCTAAAACTGAGTCCCTGCGCTTGGCGTCATATTCTTTAGCTATACATCTACTTACCATTAATCATATTCAGATGACAAGCCAAAGCCAAAGTTTACAATTTTGTCATTTGTAGGATGCTTTTCTACCTAGTGGACGTTAAGATATAGGGTTAGGCACCTTGCTCAAGGGCACAACATTTTTACCCTGTCAGCTCAGGATTCGAACCAGTGTCCTTTCCATTATTGGCCTGGTACTCTAACTTCTGTCTCTTCCCTTGCTTGTATATAAACTGATACTTATTATGTTACATTGGTCCCTTACTCTCTTAGAAGAGCCACTGCAGAGTTTTGTGTCCATGGGAACGTACCACCATGTGCCTCAGGCAGGCATGAATATCAGGGACAGGTACCCACCTCAGGATCTGATCCAGTGGGCCTTTGAGATGGAGAGAGACAAGAAGGTGGGCACTGCTGACATCCCTGTCCCGTGTCAACGCAAGGTATTGCACCACAGGCAAACACACTCATACACACTGGCACACACACTGGCAAATACAGACGATAGATCTTAGTGTGAGCCAGTATGTCAAAATACGGGAAAATAATCATACAGCAATTGGACGTTATGGTGAATAGGCATTTTGTAAGGGTAGATACATTTTTCCATAGGTTGAATGTTCAGAAGCCAATTTCAACTTCAAAAATAACTTGATTTTTTAAATATCTTCCCCACAAGAGGGTTATCATATAAAATCCTACTTTTGCACATTCAGATACAATTTTGGGCACTTACACATGCATACTGTTTTGCACACTGCTCTAGAAGTCAGATAATCACACACACACATAGAACACAGAGTGATTTACTATTCCAATAAATCACTGGTGCTGCCTAATTTCCTATGGATTTCAATTTCCCCCTGGACAAATCTGCATTGATCAGCTTCAGGTGTAAAGATGTGCCAGGCGTCGCTCACGCTGACAGATTGAAAAATTTATTTCAGAAGAATGTGTGCGTGCGTGCGTGCGTGCGTGCGTGCATGCATGTGTGTGTGTGTGTGAATCTTGAGCAGTGTTAACAAACGGGGCTGTTTATTTAGTTTCTTGGTGGTTCATGATTATGTCATTTACAAAATACATTACACTATTAGCTATATGAGGGCACAGATTTATGGTTTGATAAAAATGAAATGTCTGCTCCAGTTGCTTGCTATGCCTTTCTGTAGGTTGATAGATATGTAGGTATTCGGTCACAACGGGAGACATGAGTTAGTTCCTGTTATAGGTATGTTTCCATTTACGTAAGCAGTCAGCAGCTGTAAATGGCTCTGGTTGTCTTTACGTTGTAGATGTATATCAGTGTTTGGATACATTGTGGACCTGTTCACATGGGGAAGACAATGTCTCTGCTCGGTTTCTCTACCCCCTCCTCCCCAAGCCCCCTCCCGCCACCCAGAGGCATATGGGAATGGATTGCAGAGGTGCTGAGAAGAAATAAATTGGAGAGAAGGGATAGATCGATGCTTGGCGGAGGCTAACAGACCTTCCAACACACCGCCTCCCAGACCCAGATGCTAACTCTGAGGTTTTCTCCTTGGGCTGTATTGTATTGGTATGCGGCGCTGCAAGCAGGGCTCAGAAAAAGACTTGGCCTACAAATGATGTCCTTTGTTTGATCCATTGGGGGGAGGACCTCGACTGTCCCTGGATGACAGTGGAGTGGGTGGGGGGGTGTAAGGAACAAACATCTCTGTCAGCCTTCACTAGCCACTCCTCTTCTCCAGGCAGAGAGAGAGAAAGATAACAAACCAAAGCAATAGTGCTGTATGTTTCATCCACTGGGGGATATGAGTGTTAGTAGAGTATAGCCGGATTATATGTGGTGGTATGTTGCTGATGTGTTTGTGTGTGTCTGAGAAGGATATGGACGGGGATAGAATATGAAGTAAGTTTGATAGTTTTTCTGGCTGTACTGTCATCTGACTAATCTTGACAACCCAGCCTAACCTTAACCCTAAAGAAAAATAGTTTTGCTGGAACAAGGAGTTTGGGTAGACAATCAAAGAACAATGCTCTTGTCTTTCAAGCTCAAACTGATTTTATGTTCAGTTTCATTTTGATCCTGTTCTATCACAAAGTTTAGATTATTTTGGGCTCACAGTTACAACTTTTTTAGAAACAATGTATGATAGCATTTATTTCTGGTCTTTAGGCAGGTTTCTCTTTTTTCTGCTTTTTCAGTTGAGAGTGCATGTTGTTAATGCAAGATGGGTTTCTTTCTTGCATTCTGTTAGAAAAACTTGAAATCCTCCATTGAACCAGTAATTGATGCAAGTGCATACTAACTTAGATTGTGTCTGTTATAATAAGTAGAACCATTCTGTATCCATTTCTTCTCTTTCAGAGTTCCAAACTGGTTTTCCATCCAGTGCAGTCCTTCGGTTCTGTGGATATGGATGATACAGATGGAGCGGAGCTTCATGACCACCTGCAGTCCATGTGGAACACTCTGAGGGATAAAGTGGAGACCAGCTGGTTTCTCTACAAGTCCGTCACTGTCAATAACTCTCCACAGGTGCCTACCAGAAACAATATATTCTGTGTGTCTTTTTGGGTTATATAACGGATATAAAAATGTCCTTAAACTGTGGGTAAATCAGAAAAAGGTGACACCATTTGCAGTTCCCATATTGAAAAGGGCATGTTGGGTTCAAGAGTCTTGTTTAGCGCAAAAGTTACAATTGGGGACATTAGGCAATTTGGGTTAGGTAATACTGGTTAGGGTTGTATGTTTCAGCTAAGAATTGCTTCAGGGAAGGTCCATTCAATCCTTACTGATCCTAGTCATCCATGTGACAAAATTCAGGAACAGGGTCCAATCCCAAAACATGGGTTTGGCTTTTTTTACATTTCATAAAGATCCAGATTGAAAGCATTGTAATGGTATATAATACAGTACTGTTTGATATGGGAATGATATGCTGCTCTACGTAGTTCTGAGAAAAAAGTATTGCAAAATTCACACTTGTCAGAAAAGGGGTCTTTCTTTCAGCATAGTTCAAACACTCTTAGGCCTTTTCCCCACCCAGCTATTTAAGTATTCCAATGGGGACACTCTGGCCTTGTGCTAAACTGGTCTGGTTGATTAATAATGAACACATACTATATCATTTTTCACATGGACTTGATACATCAGTTATAAACAGTACAGTGAAAATTAAAGTTGCTTAGCAGTAGGATTCATAATAAATAGTAGTAGCAATGTAGGTGCAAATAGTTTTAGTTCAGGTGGACAGCCACTGAGCTGTTTAGCAGTCTTACTTTAATGATGGACTGGGTTGTCCACATCACGCATCTGAATCAGAAATAGTTTAATTGCCAGGTAAGTTTCACTGTAAACAAAAGTGACTCGCCCCCCTTGGTGAAGACAATGTAAACATAATAGCTAGGCATAATCACATAATCATACCTGGATGAATGACTGGTCAATCAGGTAGCTTATTTTCAATTTAAGTGACTTGCTTACTTCTGTGAATAAAAGCTATCTGCCCAATGATCAAGCTACAAACCAGGAAATGTTAATTAGCTGGTAAGATAGTTACTAGCTAACAGTAATGTCAGTAAGCTATACTGTAGGTAGATAACTAGCAATGCCAAGTACTCTGACAAGTTTCTGAAAAGGTATTATCTGTAGCTAGTTAGCGAATGTTAGACTTACCCGTATACATGTACAGTAGGAATGTTTCGCAGCAGACTGAAAATCCTCTAATTACATACAAAGTCCTTTTTGTCTGATTACTTTGTTTACTACACATTTTACTAGTCCGAGAAGGTCATGGCATCATTGTTCTCCAGAAAATATTCTCTCACAACTTGTTCACACTCAGATTTGTTTACAACGCCAGCAAAATTCAGGGCAGTGATATGGTTGACAACTTTAGCAATGCGTTGGCACTGTCCCATGTTTGAAAATTCCAGGATCACAATGATACAGACCAATTAGTCGCGTTATGACAGAAGCTGGTGACTTGATAAACCAATCAGAACTCAGTATGTCAGCATGTCCAGCCCCTTCATTATCTTAGCCAATCATGTCTAGCAAAAAAAGCCAGGTATTTTACAGATTATTCATTTTTACACTTCTCATTCTAGGTTGTTATTAAGTCACATTACAGTACACAGTTCAAAAAGGCATTTCAGCAAACAATACACAATGTCACAGAACATATTTTTCTTCTTACAAATGGCTCCCCTGAAAAGAAGGGACATGTGTGATGCGTCATGAGCCCTTGTTCCCGAATTCTGTTACCCCTGTTCAGTGAGTTGCATCGATTAGGTCCTGCGACAGAACCTACCAAGATGCAGGACCAACAGAGTTAAGAATTATCTTGTCTCTGCTGCTTTTGGCCTTCTGAATTACTTGAAGAAATTCTATGTTTTATGTGTGTGAATTGTTGTGTGGTGTTGGGGAGTTAATTGTGTCAGTTATGTTGACGGTTAAATGTACTGCTGGCTGTAAAATAAATTGCCCCTTGGGGATAATAAAGATGAATAACTAACTAGGTTCAGTTTAAACATATATGTGAAGTTACTGAGGTTAAGGTAATGGGAATGGTTTAGGGTTAGGATTTTTTAAATGTTTTATATTAAAGGCAATCAACTTTAGTGCCCCCATCTAGATAGATAAGGTAAATTCATGTGTGTTTATGGTATGTATATCCTGAACCCACAATATTTATATACTGAACCCACCTTTTTCTGATTTAAACAGAAACCCAGAATTGCTGACACTCTAGATACTCTACCAGTTTCAAGAAGGCCAGTTTTATTTCTACTTTTATCAGCACATCAGTTTTCAGCTGTGCTAACAAGATTGCAAAAGGGTTTTCTAATTATCAATTAGCCTTATGAAATTATCAACTTGGATTAGCAAACACATTGTGCCAGTGAAAAACAGGACTGATTATTTCTGATAATGGGCCTCTGTACAACTACACAGAGCAAAATTATAAATGCAACACTTGTTTTTGCCCCCATTCATTATGAGCTGAACTCAAAGATTTAAGATTTTCTCTATGTACACAAAAGGCCTATTTCTCTTCAATATTCTTTACAAGTCTGTCCAAAATCTGTGAGCACTTCTCCTTTGCCGAGAAAATCCATCCACCTCACAGGTGTGGCCTATCAAGATGCTGATCAGACAGCATGAGTATTGCACAGGTGTACCTTAGGTTGGCCACAATAAAAGGCCACTCAAAAATGTACAGTTTGCACAGCCATTGAAGAGACTGTATTGCGGGACCCAGCAGGGGTTGAAAAACCAGTCAGTATCTGGTGTGATCACCATTTGCCTCTCGCAGTGCAACACATCTCCTTCGCATAGAGTTGATCAGGTTGTTGACTGTGGCCTGGGGATTGTTGGTCCACTCTTCAATGGCTGTGCAAAGTGACTGGATATTGGCAGTACCTGGAACACGCTGTCGTATACGCCGATCCGGAGCATCCCAAACATGCTCAATGGGTGACATGTCCTGTGAGTATGCTGGCCATGCAAAAACTGGGATGTTTTCATCTTCCAGGAATTGTGTACAGATCCTTGCAACATGGGGCCGTGCATTATCATGCTGCAACATGAGGTGATGGTCATGGATGAATGGCACAACAATGGGCCTCAGGATCTCGTCACTGTATCTCTGCATTCAAAATGCCATCAATAAAATGCCACTCAATCCACAACGTTGACATCAGCAAACCGCTCACCCAGGACACGCTGTCTGCCATCTGCCCTGTACAGTGAAAACTGGGATTCATCCATGAAGCGAACACCTCTCCAGAGTGCCAGAAGCCATCGATTGTGAGCATTTGCCCACTCAAGTCGTCCACAACGACAAACTGTAGTCCGGTCGAGACCCTGAGGACGATGACGAGCATGCAGATGAGCTTCCCTGAGACGGTTCCTGACAGTTTGTGCAGAAATTATTTAGGTATGCAAACCGATTGTTGCAGCAGCTGTCCAGGTGGCTGGTCTCAGACGATCTTGAAGGTGAAGATGCTGGATGTAGAGGTCCTTGGCTGGTGTGGTTACATGTGGTCTGTGGTTGTGAGGCGGTTTGGATGTACTGCCAAATTCTCTGAAATATCATTGGGCCTTAGCTTATGGTAGAGAAATTAACATTCAATTCACAGGCAACAGCTCTGTTGGACATTCCTGGAGTCAGCATGCCAATTACACACTCTCTCAAAACCTGCGACATCTGTGGCATTGTGCTATGTGATGGAATTGCAAATTTTTTAGTGGCCTTTTATTGTGGCCAGCCTAAGGCACATCTGTGCAATACTCATGCTGTCTGATCAGCATCTTGATAGGCCACACCTGTGAGGTGGATGGATTTTCTCGGCAAAGGAGAAGTGCTCACTAACACAGATTTTGACAGATTTATGAAGAATATTTGAGAGAAATAGGCCTTTTGTGTACATAGAGAAAGTCTTAGCTCTTTGACTTCAGCTCCTGATAAATGGGGGCAAAAACAAAATAGTTGTGTTTAAAATTTTGTTCAGGGTATGTAGATATTCCCATGAAAATCATCTGCCATTTCCAGCTACAATAGTCATTTACAACATAAAGTCTACAATGTATTTCTGATCAATTTGATGTTACTATAAAAGGTAACATGCTTTTCTTTCCAAAACAAAGACATTTCTAAGTGACGCCAAACTTTTGAACTGTAGTGTATATACCGTGTACATACAAGTACTGTAAATTATATAACTTATATAAAAAAAAGTCAAAAAGAGCATGCATCTGACATTAAAATGCTCTATGAAAATACCCACATTCTCAACAAATAAGTATACTGATATTTCGAACCTATTGCACACTTTTTGTCTATAAAGCCCTTTTGCACCTCTTTATTAACATACAGAAGCAGTTTCCACCGAACAAGATAATTGTATTGACTAATCCCAGTGGCTCCTTCAGTTTCCACTGATTTACAAATGTTTGAGCATGTTTGAAATGTCTTGGCTATATTTCTCTTCTTTGTGTCTTTTTTTGGTAATATCTGCTTCTTCTTTCTCCTCCATCACTTCACATTCTCTCTTTCTTTTTTCTCTACTCCTATGTGTCTTGCCTTCCCCAAGTTTTGCTTTGTTTGGGTGTATTTTTCATTTTCCACTGTGTCCGTCAAGAAAGGAAACTCAGGTTCAGTCACTGTATTGATATATAGCAGTCTTTAACAAAATATTATACCCCTATAATTTTCTGGCATACAGCATCAGTCAAGATTTCATGGACTTTGGCTCAATGTAAATGTGGCTACACTAATATGTAGCTATTAAATTATCCCCACTGTCAACTCTAGCTAGGTTTGTGTAGCTTAGATATTAGCCAAGGTCATAATACGGTTTGCATACCCTTGGATAATTGGTAATATACAGTGGATATAAAAGGTCTACACACCCATGTTAGAATGCCAGGTTTTTGTGATTAAAAAGAATGAGACAAAGATAAATAATGTCAGAACTTTTTCCACTTTCATAGCAAATAATTACACAGATTAATTACAAAATAAATTATATGTGATAATGGCATGGTATGGGTTATAATTTGGCATTAGGGTTTATGTTGGGGGTAAAGTTTATTGTTACGGTTTGGTTTTTAGGTTAATTTTGGCTTTTGGTGTTCGGATTAGGATTAAAATTAGAGAATCATATTTTTCAGCATGTTTTTGCATTTACAGAGCTGTGGGAAAGGGAGATAGTGTTTGCAGAAAGGGAAAGGCTCATCTGAACCCATGCTGTAGCAGTACCTGTACCTGTGCAACTTCAGGCTTGTACCGCTGGACCATCATAGGCTGTAAAACATGTTGTACCATTATTTTATAATGCATTGTGAACAAACTATTGAGAACATTACACTGTATTATTAAATCCTAACCTTAACCCCTACTCTTACCTAAAACTAACCTGATCCCTTATCAAACATTCATTACAGCCATGAGTCTATTTGAGGTCTCTACCAGCCTTGCACAACTGGGCACAGCAATTTTCATCCATTCTTCTTTGCAAAATGGCTCAACCTTAGATGGGGATCTTTGGAGAACAGCAATTTTCAACTCTTTCCACATTAACTCATTTGGGTTTATGTCCGGGCTTCATCCCGATCACTGAAAGACATTCACAGATTTCTCCAAAAGCCACTCCAGCTTTGTTTTGTGAATTGTTTTTGGGTAGTCGTCATGCTGAAAGATCAATCTTTGCCTCAGTCTGAGGTCCTGTGCACCCTGGATTAAGTTTTTTTCAGGGACCTCTGTATTTTCCTTCATTCATTCTTTCCTCAATACTGACCAGTCTCTCAGTCTCAGTTGTTGAGAGGAAACCCCATAGCATGATGTTGCCACCACTATACTTCATAGTAGGGATTGTCTTATAAGGATGATGTACGTGTTGGACTTGGGCCAAACATAGCACTTCGTGTTGAGGCCAAAAATCCTTCATCTGACCATAGAATCTTCACCCACTTGGTCTCAGATTCTCCCATATGCCTTATTTTATTTTTTCAACAATGGCTTTCTGTTTGCTACTCTTTCATTAAGGCCACTTTTGTGAAACACCTGGGCTATTATTGAAGTTTGCACAGTGTCGCCCAGCTCAGCGGTGGGGTACGGTAATTTCATAAGAATTGCCATAGACCTTTTTCGTGGCTTCCCTGACTTGAGCACTTCTCGCTTGCTTTGAATGTTTCTTCATCTTAATAATGTCAATTTCGTATTAACCAACTATGGGATCTCCCAGACAGGCGAATTCAATCAACTAATTACTTGATTCCGATATTGTCACAATATCACATTTTCATTTTACGATTATCATGTCCAGAAGAATTCACGATAATGATATTATCACAATATCTATAGAAAATGTGAAAATAATAATAATCTGTCAAATTCATCTTTAATATCGTTTTTTGTGTGTTTTGTCTCTAATGAGGTGGAGAGTATGTAACTATAATTACAATTTACAAACAGTATGTATGTCACCTATATATAATATATCTTGTTTTGTGTTTATCTCCTCCAGTTACAATTGGCAGATGTGGCCCTGAGGAATTTTCTGGGGGCTGATCTTGGCATGGGGGTGGAGCCTCCTGCACTGATGCGTAAACTACGTGGCAGGGTGGGCGGAGCCATCATGTCCTCCCCACATCAACACTGGACACAACTCCTGCGTGATGTCATTGTGTATGTGAAAAAAATGCATCACCTGAAGAATCTCCTTCGAACCAGCTAAGAGTGGTGGGACAGGCCGAAACACATACCAGACCATCGACAGGGGCACAGAAGAGACAACATCTCTCTGCCGTAGTCCAACAGAACTTGTAAAGAGAACTATTGGATCTGTGTATTTAAATTGACCTCTTAGCATTTATTTAAATGACTGCCAGCCTCTGTGTTAAGAGAGAGTGACTATTGTCCTACAGCACACACAGAAACACAGGCACATACAAACACTTTTGTTTTAAAAAACAAAATGCTCTAAGCACAGTTCTCCTGAATGTTACTGCCAAAGTTGTAAAGGTTTATTAAATGTAGTCTATTTTTTCCACTTCATGGAAGTGGAAATTCTTTTCTGTGCAACAGGAAACAAATTACATTGTCATTAACCAACTGTGTCATTCCTCATTGGGTTGGACAAACAACAAATTACATTTCAGCTTCCTAATTTCTCTCTGTCCTTGACTGAATCTCAAATAACCTCATGATAATCCAGATAATAGCAAATTGAGCGCTCTCAACCTTATAGCAATTCATTAAAAACTCTCCCTGATAGACCAAGAAATGATTAGTTGGCTCACGTCCTCAGTGTTTTTAGGATCAAAATAAATGTACCTTTATAATAGAGGTATAAATTTTTTTGATAATAATTTCAGACAATACAATATTGTCAACCCCTGCTGGGTCCCGCAATACAGTGAAACTGTACATTTTTGAGTGGCCTTTTATTGTGGCCAACCTAAGGTACACCTGTGCAATACTCATGCTGTCTGATCAGCATCTTGATAGGCCACACCTGTGAGGTGGATGGATTTTCTCGGCAAAGGAGAAGTGCTCACAGATTTTGGACAGATTTGTAAAGAATATTGAAGAGAAATAGGCCTTTTGTGTACATAGAGAAAATCTTAAATCTTTGAGTTCAGCTCATAATGAATGGGGGCAAAAACAAGTGTTGCATTTATAAGGTCTAAGACAACATCTACCTTATACAAAGGTAGGCCTAGCCAGATGGCCTCAAACTCTGAATCAAATCATATCAAAACCACTTCAACAACAGGGGGAAACTATAGCAAAATGTTTGTCTTTCTATATGGGAAGGTATATGTGTGGATCATAGGATATTTTCAATGTTTACAGTGGTACGGCTGTTTGGTACCTGTGCTATACTGACACAGCAATATTGATGTTTCAATTAGAACAGCGTTACACAGCGCAGCAGCACGGTAACACCGCATCACCAACCATCTGCTCTGACTCCACGTCTGACGGACGAGGCACGTGGGGCTAATCGAGCCGCACATGAGCGATGGGACCGCGAGATCTTACACACGCGCGAACACGCGTACAAAGGCACGCACTCACGCTCTTATACACACACTATCACACACGTTTCTATGCAGAAGAATTGGGGGAACTGAAGCGAGACTGCTCACCCCTTAGTTTAGATACCCTTTATGGGCTACGGGAGACCATCTGATTGCATTTCCTATTCCTTGTGTTTTGATAGGATCACATCACGAGGTAATAATGCATTAACGAGAAAGAAGAAACCGTACCAGATGTGTGTGGAAAATTCTTCAAAAGCACATCCAACAAAAGATTTTTAAAAAGAAACGCTTTGTGCCAGGTTGGCGTGCTGGGAGGGGTATGAAATAATACAGGGCATTATGCTTGGCATTACTATCTGCCAACCCTAGAATCAAAGACATGGTTGTGTGGATTACCTCCTCTAATCTGTTGATGCTATTGAGGAGCGATGCAGGTGTTTGTGTGCCAGCTTTTTCTTTTATTTTTTTCCGGGAGGGGTTGTGTTAGGTTGGTAATCTGCATTAAATGCTTTCTGGGGAATGAGACGTGTTGATTCAGAGCCAAGACACCTCGCTGGAAGCACGGCACGCTTTCTTTTAAAACGGCATGCTATCAAGATAGCTGTAATAGCCCTGCCAGTACGGATGAGGAGGTATGCTTCACACCACTTGTTGATTTATTTTTGTGGTGCCGTAAGAGGCGAACATGACTCTTTAAATCCTTAAAAATGATCAAACAACTAAACAAAATGGCATACCTCCTAATAACTCTTCGTACAAAATACTCAGTCTTAAATTTTCAAGAAACCAAAATGGTCCAATGGCACTGAAAAATTACACACACGGCACAAGGACTGAAGGTTTTAGTTAACCTAAAGAACAGCTCGCCAGTGGACTGCTGGAGCAATGTACATTGGGTAATCCTCCCTTTTACTCCACACTGGGGTGGTCTCATCCAGCCTCAAAGACGGACAGAATACACCTCCCACCACAAAAGAGAAGAACCACCGGGGCTCTGCTTTCTGAGGGGTGCAGCTTTAAGCAGGCCTTTGAGGGGCCTAATTGCATTGGAATACAGGAGCCTGAGAGCTTGGCTAGGATCACAGCGAGATGTGGAGAGTTCGCTCCCCAGCACCTCGAGAGCCATACTTTGCCAAGCCCTTCACAATAAGCACAATTAATACTCTCCCTACTCCTCTTTTCCTTTATCTGTCTGTTTTCTTTCTATCGTTCTTTCTCTCGCGAACTCTCATACGCATACGCGTGGACACACACACACACACACACACACACACACACACACACACACACACACACACACACAGAGGAAGAGAGAGAGATAGAGAGAGAATAAGAATTCTCACGCACCCAGTACCCAGTCAATCCTAGTTCCTTTGATGCACACACCAATTAGCAGGGACAATTATGTAGGATCTATAGGAAAACTGTGGTAACTGCAATGCCAATCCTTATGCAACAACTATCCTATTGTATCAGTGGAATAGGATAGTGTAATGTATTAACTTGTAATTAGATAGTACACCCACACAGCATATTTTTAGGTAGCCTATACATGCCGTATTAACCTGGCCACTGAGAAAAACGTTCGATCAATTGTTGTACTGGTCTGGATTTAACAGTATTTCGGAGTTTCGGTGGCTTACATATCAGACTGCATTTTAGATGTAAAATCGTGACAATGCAACTAGTCTGAATATTTCCTCCAGTTCACTCCAATTGGAGGAGAGGACAGGAAGCGGTCACCACGCATGTTAGAAATGTTAATAGTAACGTCACAACCGATTGCGAAGTGAGGGATTATTCTATTAGGCCTAGACATCTGTCTTCATCTGATAATAAATGAGTTGTTTCTTCGACAAAAATGCTTAGGCCTTTATATACATATTTTTTGAAATTACAATTTGTAAGATAGTTTTCTGGAAAGACAAGATAGTTAAGTAAATGAGGTTTTCCTTGTTTTAAGGGATTTTGTACACAGTTATAGACCCAGGCGTCTCTTATCGTGATCCAGTGGCGTTTGTATGGAACAACTGAAGATTTTGAAAACATCCTAGTCTATCTTTAGTTTGATTTTTGATTACACGAACCGTGTCTTAAAAAAAAAAGATTTTCCCCACAGCATTTAAACACGAACGAGTGCTTGTGAAAAAAATGCAGAGGGATATGAGTTGATGTATGGGGAGACAGTTACCTAATTAGACCGTTAAAAATTGAATCTTTACAGCATGCGGGTCATATAATTACTGTTAATTTAACGCTCAGATTCTCCGTCGTTAATTTTTATTCCCTTAAATGTAGTTTGGCAGCGGCTCTTAGAGCACAGGGATATATTCTACTGTATGGAAAATCACACTTCCCCCTCCGAATGAATTACCATGGACCCCGTAGTCCAAATAACAAGACTCGCATCGTTTATGCGTTGTTAAGCCATGTAATTGAACGACCCATAGTTTGCATATTACACCATTAAAATAATGTGCCTTGCGTTTCTTCCAACACGACTATTTAAGCCTGTGTGGCGATGTGGTAATTCCTTGAATTACAGCCCTAATTACCACAAATGTTCTTTTGATTTGGGTGATTTCAGTGTTACGCCACATTGACGTTCACTATTACAAGAATGAATTAGTGAACCGTGCGGTTAAACTTTTCTGCTTGGACTTAATCCTCTCATATTTGATATTACTGATCGGCTAAGGTTATTTGATGATGGTCATATTACTATATTATAGGGATTATTTTATGTAATGTGTCAAGATTCTCAAGTCAAGCTAATTTGTCTGATACATGGATGCACAAATTCGGGAATGATGCCACTGTATAGCCCTTGTTTTAAACTCACATTGTTGTTACTTGATGCTGTTGAACTAATCAAAGTGTTGGGGGACCGATAGAAGGCTATACGTTAAATACAAAAATAGTTTCGATTGTCCAATAAATTCACCTCTTTGCATAGTCCCAATAGGCCTTTATTATGTAAATTACATTTTTGTTAACATTTTCCGCTATATTTTGATCGTTAACTTTTTTAGTGTTGAATTCAAATGAATTGATATTGGATTTAATATTCCACGTATGTTTATTACAGGTATGGTTACACGTATGGGGTGCTTATTTGTTCTGGTGGCAAATGCTAAGCTCCAAAATATGAATAATTTTAGAGGGCTATTAAGTGCTTTTGACCAGGTAATTGGCACATTTTTCAAAGAGGACTCGAGCTGTTAGTTTTGCGAATTGTTATTTGTGACCCAAAATGCTCCACTGTGCATTTGTATTTTCACAAAAGTTCAGATTTCGAAGATTTAATCAGATTTATCGCCTTGTATGTTTCATTTTGTAGCCCTATTTAGCATAGTCTCTCAGGCAAAAACAACACTCACGCACACACGTACATTTATCTCTCTATATCTATATCTCTCACACTCCTATCTCCCTAACTCACTGCCCACTCATCCCATCTCCTCCAATGTTTCCAACAACACTCCCTCCTCTCTCTACAGCCTTTGTCCCGCCAGAGGGCCCCTTTAAATAGACCTTTAGATATTCAAGAAGAGGGGGCGAAAGTAGCTGTGACGTGAGCTCTGTTGTTTCATTTACTTCTCTCTATGGCAACCAGCAGTGGTGCGACAAGAATGTCCCCTCTTTGGACAATGTCCTATCCCTTAGCGGCACAGACAGGACAGCAGCTGGGACGGGTTTGACACCTGCACACCACGCCATGGACGGAGGCGTGATCTCACTATAAGCGGCTTGTATGCACATCTATCCTTCACTGGTAACACATCAGCTGTAGGCTACTCGATTCCCACTCAGAAGCGTGTCATATTAGGTATACAAATTATGAATACCAAAACAAATTATGTATTTTATTACTGGAACACTTTAGTCCCACTACTCCAAGCTAATAACCAAGTCTAAGTCAGAAATGTAGGCTATTACTAAGCCTACATACTGTGTTTTTAATTCTAATCCTTAACTACAGCGAAAAAACGTTATTACATGGTTCTTCCTCAGTTTTTAAGGTTCTTTGAGATCTCCGCCTAGATTAAGAACCTTTTACTAAAAGCAGAATTAGACGATTGACAACTAAATATTGGATGGTTCCTCGTTCTGAATATAGTCTTTGGGACAATAGAAACTGTTACACATAGTTCAGTTTTCTGACACTTAAGTAATATAAAATACATGTGTTTAATTTAGGTTACTTTGAGATTGTAAATGATTACATGCTTACACGCCCCCTTTACAGTAATTAGATGTAATGGTTGTTTAAAGAAATCCTAAACATGGATTACTTTTTCTTTTGATAAATAATCTACTTCCAGGGTGTAGAACCATCTGACATTTAGTTGTACAAAAAAAGTGTGTGCTTATTAGCTATTATTTGAATGTTATACTAATTTTTGCCAACAGATACAGTCTGGCTCTAGCCCAAAGCACAATTAAATGTGTTAATGTTGATTTCATTGTAATATTTATTGCGATAATTCTGGAATTAAATTAACTGTATGTGTTACCATTTAGTAGTGTAAACGAACCCCAGTATTATCGTTAAAAAACCGAGATTAATTCAAACCACGCCCACCACGCTCTCTTTTGAAGGTTGACTATTAGAATTAATTCACTATCTACAATTTAACATCTACATTAACTAACTCATCTTAATATACTCAAATCTAAACAAATTATTTTTCTCAACTATTCCTATATACATTATAATTGAAATTGTTTCGATTTAGATGTAGTGTATTTCAGATTATTACTAATTCCAATTCTATATCTCCACTTTGATTGGATTCCAATAGGAATTACTCTACAAACCAGGTTACGGTGACTTGCAGGCCTTGTTTGTAATGCAGACTGTTTAAGAGGGCTATTTTTGCAGAATCGTAAATTGTAGTAATTTTACCTTCGAACTTCTGATGGAGGCAACTGGAGCGAAAATGATGGAAGGCAGTAACCATGTCACTGTAACTAGCAAACTGTCATGGGATTAACTGGTAACTACTCCAATAGCACCCTGGGTAATATGCAAATGTTTCTATAAAACCATACTGCAAAAGTATTAAATTCTTGTCCTAAAAGGCCGAAAAATGCAAACCAAAATTATTTGTATATGGTTCTTCAAAGAACTCCATCTTGAATACTGTCAACATTGTTTGGTTCCAACTTTTAACCTTTATACTTCTGAGTTTAGAGTATTTGAAAGAAAACAATAGAATATTTAAACCTAATTGTCTAAACCAAATAGTTTTCTAAATGGTTTCAGTTTAAATGCAGAAGGCTACCATGCTGTGTTTTTGTGAGTATCACAGGTTTTTGTGAAATAAGCACGAAAGGTGTTGGAAGACAGGAATGTGATTGGTAGAATCAACTTGCATTTCAACCAGGAAGAGGGCGGAGCTTCCTTTGCGAACGTGGATCCTGTTATATATCCTAAACTCAAACCTTACTCCCATCCAAACTCTAAATAGAAGTTAAACAATACGGTTCTGTCTTCCTTTGGTGCAGATCTGAAAAACCGTGTGGCGTACACGAACAATTAAAAAGCCTAAGGAACACAGTCGTTACGGTACAGAAAAACAGATTTGTTCAAAAAACAAGTTAAGATCAGTTTTTTTTCGTGTGCATGTTATGAAAAAAAAAACTGATCTTGACTTGTTTTTTTGAACATATCTGTTTTTCTGTACCATAACGTCTGAGTTCCTTATGTTTTTTTAACATGACACATTTGCAACATTAAAGTATATCTTAGCATTAATGAAATTCTGTTTTTTGCAGCCTATTGGTCTAACTTTTTGTTTTATCTAGTAACTTTTATATAGTTGACTACCATCCAGACATGTCCAACATTTTGTTACTACCAAAGAATTGTTCCCCAAAATTAACCTACCAAAAAGATTTCACGGTTGAAAAGCACACGCGCGCGCACACGCACACGCACGCACACACGCACACACGCACACACGCACACACGCACACACGCACACACGCACGCACGCACGCACGCACGCAATAACAACATGACAACAATTACATAATTGCTAAAGAACCGCGGGTGCTGGACATTATGCATCTCAGCTTTTGATTGCCACGCCGAACTTCTGAGGTAAACAACTGTTCTCTTAAGTAGGCTAGAAGCCTAACATTGAAATGTATATTTGAACGTTTACACCATATATTCATGGCTCCAAGACTAGTTTGATTATTTTACAGGTTTATTGTACTTAGCCCAAAATTGGCACTGAAATTGAAATATTTTGTTTTCCACAAATCGCAGTTCTGCATACAATGCATTATACATGGTATTACATCACCTACTTTGTAGTCTTTAGATCAGTTCACGTAACACATGCACACTCAAAGTACAGTCAAAGCATGTAGGCCATTTCCATAAGGTCACAGTAAATTAATGTTTTTATTCCATGCATTTTTATGCAGTAGAAATTATTTAAATAATTCAAACAACGCAAACAAAGCACTACTCTTCTCAATACGTTCCACTCATTCTATTTAATATCAAATAAACTATAACATATATCGTATTGAAAATAATCAAATATCTATATACTTCTAGGCCTCACACAAAAGTTTTTGTCACTAACATCAAAAAGCCCAAATTTGCCCAAAGTATAAATAACAATGTAAAGTCTAAACGTTTTATCCAAATACAATGAATGCAAACACTTTTTTATATGCTTCAAAATAAATATACTAATATATTCCCAAATTACTGGAAAGTGAATAAAAATATTTAAAGCATGCATCACTTCAATTGTCTGAATTAATAATAGCACCCATTTAGGTATTGGTTAAAAATGATATTATACGGAGAAAAAAAATCGTTCTTTATGCCTTACAGTTCAATTGGAAATCTTGGCCAGTGCTGATCCCCACTCCGTTTTCCATGGCGCACTCAGTCTCTCACGTTTCAGAGGTGCCGCAGCAGAACTCGCGGTTCTCTAGATGTTTGTTGAGAACCCCCAACATCCAATGAGAGAGCTGTTGCTAGTGGCAACCACGTCCATCAGCCATTTCTGTCCAATAAACTGCGGAACGAGGCGGAGTACAGGTGCGCGCCGCTGCGTCCACTTGGCAGACAGCCTGGGAGACGCCTGTGGCAAAAGAGTAACTGTCAAATGCAAGGTTCCTTTAATAAGAGCGATCAGTCCGGCTCCGAGAGTCATGGCGACCACAGCGTCTAATCATTACAATATCCTCACCTCCAGCGCATCTATTGTGCACTCGGAGCCCGGGAGCATGCAGCAAGCCACGGCGTACAGGGACGCGCAGACCCTGTTGCAGAGTGACTACTCATTGCAGAGCAACAATCACCCGCTCAGCCACGCGCACCAGTGGATAACGGCGCTGTCGCACGGAGAGGGAGCTCCGTGGTCAACTAGTCCCCTCGGTGAGCAGGACATCAAACCCGCGGTGCAGGGCACCAGAGACGAGATGCACAGCTCAAACAACCTGCAGCACCAGCACCAGCCGCGACCGCCCCACTTGGTGCACCAGTCGCATGGGAACCACCACGACTCCCGAGCGTGGAGAACTACCACCGCAGCTCACATACCCAGCATGGCAACATCGAACGGCCAGAGCCTTATTTATTCACAGCCGGGTTTCGGCGTAAACGGCCTGATTCCAGGCAGCGGACAGGGAATGCACCATCACAACCTAAGAGACGCACACGAAGACCACCATAGCCCGCATCTCAGTGACCACGGCCACCAGGCGTCCCAACACCAGCAACAGAGTCACCACGACCACTCCGACGAGGATACACCGACCTCAGATGACTTGGAGCAGTTTGCCAAGCAGTTTAAGCAGCGGAGGATCAAACTGGGCTTCACACAGGCTGACGTCGGACTCGCCTTGGGAACGCTGTATGGAAATGTGTTTTCCCAAACCACTATTTGCAGGTTCGAGGCCCTGCAGCTCAGCTTCAAAAACATGTGTAAGCTCAAGCCTTTGTTGAACAAGTGGTTGGAGGAAGCGGATTCCACCTCGGGCAGCCCAACCAGCTTGGACAAAATTGCAGCACAAGGGAGGAAAAGGAAAAAACGGACCTCTATCGAGGTAAGCGTAAAAGGAGCTTTGGAGAGTCATTTCTTGAAGTGTCCTAAACCCGCAGCGTCGGAAATTACTTCCCTTGCGGACAGTCTACAGCTGGAGAAAGAGGTGGTGAGGGTTTGGTTTTGTAACAGGAGACAGAAAGAGAAACGCATGACTCCTCCCGGAGGACCGCTCCCTGGGACGGAGGATGTGTATGGGGACACACCGCCACACCATGGAGTCCAAACACCGGTTCAATGAACAATAACGGACCAGTCTTTCGCTGTTGGACTTTCCCTGTTTAGATTTTTCCCGAAAATTATATATAATTCACTGGACTATGAGCGATAGTGGGTGTTTTATGTATAATAGCCTATTGCGGTGAGTTCTTACACAATATCTGCATTGAATAGCCTACCTTCAAACCCCGAATATCATGGATATGGAGGCGAAATTTTCTTCAAGAGCTAAGAGAACGAATGTTCTTCGAGGATATGCCTAGCACTGTGACTCGACGCAGTATTAAGGTGTAGCCCTATTGTGAAAAATTACTTGACGTAAAGGGAATTCTCGTTTGAAACAAGCTTCGAGATTCCTAGTTAAAATGGTTTACATTCGCGACTTTTCTAGTGTATTCAACACATGGCGCTGCGTACTCATCATATTGTTTTGTACTGGACGTGTTCGTGTGCGTCGGACAAGAATAGTCATGAGACGTGCGTTTGACAAATATATAGGCTAAACGCCATTTCTCTGTCACAGACAAGCAGTGGGTTTGAGCATCGCCTAAGCAATGCGTGGGGGTTGATCATGTCAGTCATATTTTTTCAGTTATTTTTCACGTTCAACATTGCTTTGATGCGTTTTGCTAATAATTATGGGGAATTCTTTATTATGTCGGCTATAAACCTTTTACATTATTATGATTTTGACTGTAATTATGATGATGATTATTATTATTATTTCCCAATGCAGCTCGAAGGACTAATGGCCTTCTTGAATAGCCTAATTGCTAGGCAAACCACGTAAGTCGAATGGTTTCGATATTTTGTTTGGAGAACAAGAACACCATCACCCTCCTCTCAATGATATCAGCACGTGCGGTTCTAAACACAAAAGGCTGCCAACACCGAGCTCCACGCCACAGCCAACAGCTAGCAGTCAGGTCACGGAAGGGCTACGTAGCGATGGAAACCTGGCACTTTTCTCGAACAAGATATCACCAAGTTTCACAGAACATTGCGATCAATTTTGTAAATAGTGTATAACTTAACAGTCATGGCTTCGTTCCTTCTCACTGGGGCACTTTTTTCTTTCGATGTTTTCAAAACAAAAACAGGTTTTAGCTGTTTATTTTTTTATTCCAAATGGGGTTGACACCATTTAAGGTTTCAATTGCCTACTTGTATTTTTATTTAAAGTTATTTGTAGCTGATATTATGCTTGTTGTTTGCAGTATAATGTGTTTCAGACGCATTTTAGGTTGAATTGAGAGGCATTTCATTGATGTGAATTCAGTTGGATTGATAGAATGGATTTAACGTGTAGTCCTGTCATTGGCTTTTAATAATGTCCACCTGACATTTTAAATCATATGGACTATGCTTTAAAGACTGAGCTCAGATTCAATTGCTATTTTTGTTCTAAGTGATTGGCAACTAAATAATGATCAACCCACAGATTGGCAAAGAAAGGCGATATGCTCGCTGAAATATTTTATTTAAAATATGTATAATTCCTTTACAAAGGGAAATAGATATTTAAGTACATTTTATATTAACTTTTAAACAACTTATTGTAAAAAACAACAACAACAAAAAA
This sequence comes from Esox niger, assembly GCA_016801105.1. NCBI lineage: Eukaryota > Metazoa > Chordata > Actinopteri > Esociformes > Esocidae > Esox > Esox niger. The sequence goes on from JACXGJ010006128.1 coordinate 22,735, forward strand.
CAAGGCATCCGACACCACATCATAGTAATAATTACAATAATAAACGTATAATTATTATTACTATTATTATTATAATTGTTACCATTATTATTAATGTTATTGTTTGTTTTAGGTGTTGTTTCTTTATCCTCACCATCTTTCAGCCATGTGGTTTTTCGTTTGTTATGGTATCATTGATTTATGATAAGAATGATCGAGGAATTGTATTTTATTTTGTATCATTTTGTTATTGAGATTGTAATTTATTCTCTAAGGACTTTTATAGATGACACAAAGTACGATAGATATATAAATGGCATCAAAAAGGCTTATGGAATAGACGTAAGATAGGAAAGAGAGTATTTTTATTTCAGCGGGATTACCATATAGCCTACACGTTACTGCTAAGTGTATATACATCTTTTTGATATCCTTATGGCTTGTTTCCGTAGCTTTTTCCATTCTTAATTTTATGCAAATGATATCCAGGGACTTGTGTTCTTCTGATTTAGAAGCAGCTTGCCTAATCTGACTTTGGTTTCTTTAAAAGAAAACAAAGGTCATGGCATTGATCATATTTCTTCTGTAGCTTTAATTAATCGACAAATCTTACAATCCTCTGAAAATCAAACTGTGGGATGTATAAATTCGATGTTTTGTTTTTTCCGCATTTGTCACATTCACCTGATCTGAATCAACTTGGGGTAACATGCAGAGGTGGTGATAGAAATATGTTTAGGTAATATTTCATCACTTGATATGACATGAACAAAGACTTGCACATTTTTAAATAATGAGGTTGATATTAAAAGGCTTTTTTCAATGTCGAGATCTAACGCATGTTTATTTAAAGCTGCATTTTAGTTTAGTTGTTTTAAATTATATTTTTATTTTAGCCTAATGTCATCAAAGCTAGGTTTTCGTGTTCATTAGGTTACGTCATGAAGATGAATTCGTTTGATTTGGTATTTCCCAAGAAAAAAGAGCGACCTTGATTTGGTTTGGCATATACAGTGATGAAATGCAATCAATAACAATAACAAAAAGTCAATATTTATCCGTTTATGGCCATGACACTTTTTAGATTATTCGCCAACCAAATCTCAAAACTGTTTATGCAAGAGGTTAAGAGTTAACATCAGTTATAATTTTTTTTCACGTTTCTGGAACCTCAAATATCATGCACGCGTCAGTAGGCCTACGTTCGGTGTCCATTCAAAATGTGAAATGGACCACAACAACAACGAGCTCTATAGCCAACTACAAATGTTGACAAATACATTTGGACTGGGGTTCAAAAAAATAGAGCTGCCCTCTACCGGCCAGAACCCTGATCAGGCCCGAATGCGAACTTACCGATAATTTGAAGTAGGTTCTACACTTTGCGTACACCAACAATCAATTTGACGGTCGTATGATTTTTTTTAATATACTGGACTTAATCGATTGGAGGCTTTGTCATCACATTCTAAGTGATTCGCTGTTACTGCTTGCTTTTCACGTAAACCTATCCACAGTTACCTGTGTTAGTTCTGACAGTAGCCTATTGAACCACTATAAATACAATTTTATTTATATTATTCTTTGTTTCCTCTTGGTTTAAGGAAACAAGTCGGGGAGAAACTAGCAGGCCAGCAGTAATTCAAAGCAAACTGTAAGCTAAAAAATGCAGTCCTTGAAGACGCCAGCCGCCGTTATTTTTAATGTATGTTTACATACGATGATATGTTGATAATCGTATCCAATCTCACTAATTAGCCTTTTGATTGACACAATGACCCTCGGATGCTTCATAATGTGATCCCAACAAAATCAACTTGGATAATAAGCTTGTGTTGATAGCATAGACTAGTCATCACATTATGCAGATATAGTGAAGTATATCTGTGTTCAAAATAATCGTATTTATTTTAGGCGAAGAACTATATCTTCCTTTTAAGCAAGGCCTCCCTTCTCATTAAATGCTCTCGTTTCCCAGGGTGATGTAATACACCCTAATAGCGTTATGGTCCATGGTCAGTTGATATCTAGTGCAAATTACATCACTACCAAATGAACTTGGCTGCAGGTTGCCTCAAAGGCTACCCACTTAAGGAAGAATATAAGAACCGCAGAGCTCTTAGCCTATAGGCTGTTGGAGCCTTCTATAGACGTAAGGCTATATTCTTTTTTATTCATTATTGCATTTACTATTTGCAACTTGTGGAAACTGAATATTGACAGATATTTTTGTAGACTATATTAAATCACTATGCAAAGTAAAGTTTTATTATTCTTAATTAATTTGAATATTTAGTATTTTACAAGCATTGTTTTATATAGAAGCTTTATTATTTTTATTTAAGCATGAACAAATATTAAAATTGAAGGTGAGCGCAAAAGCGACCTCTGATCTCTCTCCACCATGGGAGAAACTGCGCCTAATTATTTGAAAGTGAAGATCTTGTGCACTTGATTCGTTCATTTGCAGATGCAGTTAATACTGCAACACGTTAACGACACCTTACTCTATGTTTGTTAGGCCTAGTTCAAATTTACAATTTACGGTTATGGAGGGTGCTGATATATCCGCGGACAGTCCAATGTCAGTCCTTTGGTGCCATCTAGCGAGTCCGTGGCTGACTTAAATGTCTGGGCATTTAAGTGTAGCCTATGAGGCCTAGCCGCATTGAGGAAGCGATTTCGTTAAAACTTATTAAATGATAGGGATACGGGTTTACAAACCACTCATTTTTAGACCATGGGTATAAGCTAATATCGGTTGCATGACTAAGAATATGTGCTTCAAATGCAAAATGTGTATACCTTGCCAGGAATACTAAACCAAAGCATAGACTGCTGTCATAACCTGTCTGTAGTTTTTCAGATGTAGTTCGGATGAGGTGCACATGAACACATCAATTGCGTTAGCAAAGAATGCTACATTATCCTGTTATCCAAGACCTCGGCTGGTTTGGCACACGTCCTTGACAAATCCCCTGTTAAAACTAAAGAAAGTCTCTTAGGGGTAAATTAAACCGAAGCAATGGACCTCTTGTGTTTTATGTGCAGCGCCTGAAGCACGGTGCATTGTGTGTCCGTAGTAGCCGTTTGAAGTGTCTTTTACAGAACGATCTTATCAGGTGAGCAGAGATTAGCCTACCGATGATTATCGAGGCACCTCTTTTAACGCTGTTGCCTATTTTCACTTTTTGAGCCCAAAGATACTTTATTATAAGGTTACACTTAGAACTTAAAATACAATAGGGTGGCTATGAAAATTGACCAGCTCAAGCACGCAGTCTTACAAATAACGAACTTTAAAGTAGCCTACATTCATGTGTGACATACAAATTCGCCGTTATTATTCCGTTATCAAAATAATGGAGGTTGATTCCAACCACATGTTAGATAATTAATTGATGGACTGACCAGAAAAGATGCCTAAACTTTATGTAACGCCTCAACCCTAACTCATAATGAGTAAAGGTATAACAAACCCCAAAATCTAAGGCTAACCCCAATTGTACCTTTATCATAACCCCTAAGCCGGAAATAGCCTTTTTCCTTGTGAAGACCAAAATAATGTAGGTAGGCCTAGCAGATTTCTATCTTTGGGAACATCAAGTCCCCATACGTAGCCTATAGTACCATATGTAGCCTATAGTACAAGCAGGAAAACAGAAAAACGCCTTTTCTCTTTTTCCTTAAGATAGATAACCATGACAAAAGCTCCCATAATTCCACTGTTCAGTCTCACTCAGAAACATCCAAGCTAATTACACCGTGCACACTTAAGTACACAAAGGTTTGTGTGCATTCATTTGTAAACGAGTTATTGTTTAATTATAACTTTGCGTGAACTTAGCTGATCAGTGGGGTGAAACGTGGCTCCCCTTAAGCGTATAATTATTCAGCCTAATTGTTGGCCCTGTTAACAGAGCATAAAGCACTGCTCATCCCTCAGCATGACCATCTTACATGCCTTTACTCCAGCTATCCCAAATGGGACCCTATATAGTGCCCTTTATAAAGCTCCATGAGCCCTGATCCGAAGTGGTGTACTCCATAGGGAATAGGGAGCCATTCAGCATGCTCATACTGGTTGTCTCCACAACAGAAACATTTGCAGCCTTTTATTGGTTTGATGTGTCTTATGATCCATAGTCAAGATAAAAGCACATGATTTTGAGAAGGAGAAAGAGGGAGTGGTTATATATTCCAATCTTATGCTCATGTCTAAAATGCTTGGGTATAATAATAAAGTCAATAATATTGCAGGTTTGTCCTTCCAAAATAAGGGTGAACAAGATGGGCTGAGTGACAGGGATGTCTACAATATTACATTACAGTTCCTATAAAACCGGGAGACAGAGGGCTCCATGCTACATAATGACAGTTGACATGGTGAGTCCTCCCTCAGTAGGTTTGTACCATTCACTCTCTTCCTCTGTATCCCTCTTTATTTCTTACTCCTCCCTAAACAATAATTAATTGCATCAATATTCACCCATTTTGCTGACACACCCGAATTAGCTGTGGCACAACCAGTTTTTCTAAGGAGTGAAGTGGCTTTAGTTGGAGTCCACCTTTGTAAACTTGAACATTTCACATGATTTCAGGTTAAATACATGTATCTGGGAGGTCCCACTGTTGGTTAGTACAATTTTTACAGACGAAGAAACATTCCAAGCAAATCTGGAATAAAGTTCTAAAAAAGCACCAATGAAGATTAGGATATTAAAACCAAGACAATGCATATTCTATAGAGCACAATAAAGTCAATTACTAAGAAATGGAGAGAACTGTGGATCTGTCTAGAACAGGCTGTCGTATAAAACGGAGTATCCAATCAAGAAGTGTGCTAGTCATGGCCGCCACCAAGAGTCCTATAGCAAATTTAAAGGAGTTAGTCTTCTATAGCTAAGTCTTTCATCCTTAGCTAAGCACTAAGTTTGACACAAGCCTAACACCTCACTTCATCCTGAGAACACCAGCCCAAATGTGGAGCATGGTAGTGGTAGCATCATGCTATGGGGATTTTTCTCAATGTTAGGCCCTGGACGGTACATGATAGATGCAGCACAGTGCATAGCAATCCTGGAATAAAACCTGCTGTGGTCTACAGGAGGGGTGATTAATCAATTTTTCATCAGGACAATGAACCCAAACACACAGACAAACCAGACTGGTAACATGGACAGAAAAAAATTATGTTCTGAAGATCGCAATCCAATTGAGATTATGCAGAGTTGAAAATTGCCGTTTACCAAAGGTCCCAATCATACTTGACAGAGACTGAGCAATTTTGCCAAGAATAATGGACAAATATTGCTGTGAGCAGATGTGCAAAGCTGGTAGAAACGTATCCAATGAAGCTCATTGTTGTAATTGCTGCCAAAGGTGCCTCTTCCAAATATTGACTAAAATGAGTAAATACATATGCAGATTAGATTTTATTTTAGACTTTTTTGTGTTGATCAGTGGCAAAAACCCCCTTATTAATTACATTTTGATTTCATGTCGTAACATGTGACTTAAATACGTGGAAAAGTCCAAGGGGGTGAATACTTTTGAGAAATACTGTAGGTAGGTATGTAGGTATTATTTCTTCCTTCCACAGGGATACAGACTTATAAACAAAACTGAATGAAGACTGATGATCATTCAAGGATATTGGCAATGACCCCAAACAATGTACAGCATGTTTGCTTTAAGTCTTTCCATCAGAAGGGGGAGTTGACTTTAAATAAGAATTCAGTTTTCTTATATTCAATCCCACGGTAGGTACATTCATCTGGAAAAATCTTAACTGGGAGACATAATGTTCAAGGAGATCTTTGTATTTGTATGGACATAAGCACAATGTTATTAAAATCCTTCTCAGATTCAATAGAACACCAGAGAAATTTGATGGATAATTTGTTAGATCCAAAAGGATACAGCAGCATATAATTTAGACTGAACATTGTCCCTCATGACAATCTATTGCAGGTTACAAACAATAGACTGAGACGGGGGTCCAGAAACGCTGTGACCCTATTGGAAAACCATCCTGGTCAGGCCATTCTGGCAGCACATAGCTCCACTCACGTTTCCAACCAACAGACCATCAAATGGAAACCAACCAACCATAAACCACCATATGACAGGGCCAAATACAGCCCACAAAGTTCTCTCCTATTGCATTTGGGCCGGCATGTTATAGCATGAATTAGCCAGAGACATAGACCTTTAACACTGCAGCATTGGATAGATAATATTCCAGTGGAGAGAGGGTAGCCAACATAGATGAGACAAAAGGGATGGTTCATCAATTCTGTGCCTTGCCATTCAGCTTCACAGACCTGGGCCAGAGTACCTTAATCAATTGACCCTACTGAAGAGATCATTGTTTAGAAAAAATATTGTTACAGAGCGAGAGGGAGTCCAAGGAGATGGAGGCAAGCGCAGGGGTGCAGGGAAAAACTTTGAATATAGAAAATGGTAAAACAAAACAGAGTGCCGTGCACTACAAATACAGAATGAGCTGAAGACTAGGACTAAAGAAAAATCTCAAAACAGCGAACATGGAACATGACAGCAAATAATGACCGACCAGGACAGGGAGAAAAGGGCCAAACTAAATACACACACTAACAAGGAGAACAGAAACAGGTGGGGGCAAAACACAGGTGAAAGGAATAATCTGATAAACTGAAACAAGAACAGGAAAGACCAAACAAGGACATGACAAATCACATACATACAGAAAACATGGAACGGGACGGCTCCAGCAGGCTGGGACCGTTACAGTACCCTCCCCCCAAGGCGCGGATACCCGGAAGCGCCAAATCAAAAAAGGGGAGGGTGGGCGGGACACCAAGGCGGAGGCTCCGCTGCAGGATGGGGACCGGGAACAGGACTAGGTGGAGGCCTTGTCTTGGTGCACCGATCAGGGGCTGGAGTAGAGCGAGGACCAGGGAGAGCAGGACCGGGAACAGGGCTGGGCGGAGGGTCAGGTGCAGGGGGATCCGGCGGGGGGTCAGGCAGAGCGGGCGCGTCGGGGGGTCAGGCAGAGCGGGCGCGTCGAGGGGGTCAGGCAGAGCGGGCGCGTCGAGGGGGTCAGGCAGAGCGGGCGCGTCGAGGGGGTCAGGCAGAGCCGGAGCGTCGAGGGGGTCAGGCAGAGCCGGAGCGTCGAGGGGGTCAGGCAGAGCTGGAGCAGAATGAGGCGGCGGCCACTCCTCGGGAGCAGAATGAGGCGGCGGCCCCGCCTCGGGAGCAGAATGAGGCGGCGGCCCCGCCTCGGGAGCAGAATGAGGCGGCGGCCCCGCCTCGGGAGCAGAATGTACAGGGGCCCATAGCCCCCCTAAAAAAATATTTGTGGAGGCCCCGGGGTTGCGGCTGGCCACGGAGCAGGGAGATTGGCAGCGGCTGGCCACGGAGCAGGCACAGGGGCGGCGGTGGAAAGCCGCGGAGCAGGCACAGGGGCAGCGGCAAGCCGCGGAGCAGGCACAGGGGCAGCGGCAAGCCGCGGAGCAGGCACAGGGGCAGCGGCAAGCCGCGGAGCAGGCACAGGGGCGGCGGTGGAAAGCCGCGGAGCAGGCACAGGGGCAGCGGCAAGCCGCGGAGCAGGCACAGGGGCAGCGGCAAGCCGCGGAGCAGGCACAGGGGCAGCGGCAAGCCGCGGAGCAGGCACAGGGGCAGCGGCAAGCCGAGGAGCAGGCACAGGGGCAGCGGCAAGCCGAGGAGCAGGCACAGGGGCAGCGGCAAGCCGAGGAGCAGGCACAGGGGCAGCGGCAAGCCGAGGAGCAGGCACAGGGGCAGCGGCAAGCCGAGGAGCAGGCACAGGGGTGGCGGCGGAAAGCCGGGGAGCAGGCATAGGGGCGGCGGCAGAAAGCCGGGGAGCAGGCATAGGGGCGGCGGCAGAAAGCCGGGGAGCAGGCATAGGGGCGGCGGCAGAAAGCCGGGGAGCAGGCATAGGGGCGGCGGCAGAAAGCCAGGGAGCAGGCACGGGCGGTGGCGGAAAGCCGGGGAGCAGGGAGCGGGGCATGCCAGTTGGCCAGACTGCAGCCAGGCCAGCCCGCTTGAGGTCGTGGTGACTGAGGGACAGGGCGTGGAGTGGACCAGGCAGGGTCCCTTGTAGAAAATCTCAAAACTGCAAACATGGAACATGACAGCAAATAATGACCAACCAGGACAGGGAGAAAAAGGCCATACTAAATACACAGACTAACAAGGAGAACAGAAACAGGTGGGGGCAAAACACAGGTGAAAGGAATAAACTGATTAACTGAACAAGAACAGGAAAGACCAAACAAGGACATGACAAATCACAGACATACAGAAAACATGGAACGGGACGGCTCCAGCAGGCTGGGACCGTTACAAATTTATATATTGTAAAACGTTAGATTCAGAGTTCTGGATCTCCTCTTCTGTTGTCACCATAAGACATCAACAATACATTTTCATGGGAAGAGGTCAAATGTATTCGTGCAATAGAAAATGTGTACAGTAGGCAGCAAAAGAGGTTGAGTATGAGTGTTGGTAAAAATTCAACACTTGCATTAGAAGAACAACAAAGGATGGATCTTGTAGCTCAGAAATGTTAGTTGGAACGACTACAAGCATAGAAATACATAAGGGAAGCTTTTGAGGTAGGATGGAAACTAGTCAGGAGGTAGCTGTATTTGTGGCACTAGTTGATTAAAAACGCATCTCTTTGGCAGACAAGGTTTATTCCTAAAAAGGTATGTAGTGGTCCAGCTTGTAAGAAAGTATAGAAGATATCTTTTACAGAAATGAAGGCTAGGTCAACAAGGATGCTTGTAACAAACTGAATCATTCTGCCTATAAAGATTACATACCTGTAAATCCCAACGGGATACATTGGGAGACCACATGTTGGCTGTTAAAGATAGACAAATGATAATTTATTAAACGTATATACAACTGAATAAAGCCACGGAGATGCCCCCGAGACAAATGCTGCACCCACATTTACCACACACTAAAGCAATCGATTGGTGCATCCCAAAAGAGACATGTTGCTACATTTAGCTGGGATCAATCTTAACCTTTGGTCAGCAAATGTGACTATCCAACAATGTCTCTTACCGCTGCTCACCGGAGAACAACACCAACGTCTTGGTCTGATGGCACTGCAGCAATCACAGCGATATGTACAGCCGGACCAGAGACTGTACCCAGCTCTCTCAAATACAGTACCTCCAACAGGTAGCCAAGACCAAAGTACTACCCACCAAAATATTAGCTCAGCTATTCTGACCAACAAATCAACCAGCACAACTGCTTCACTATTATTGCTATACAGCTTTTTCTAAACCAGGCCAAACACCCTAATCAAAATTGCCACTGGAGACAATAACCAATTAGTGAAGCAACACCTGCTACTTACGGTTATACCTCTTCATGTGACCTTGTTTTTTTAAATGTACAGTTAAGCCAAAAAGTATTCATACCCATGCCAAATCTTGAGCTATAGTGAATTTGTCTTCTGGCTGGAAACGACTGTATGCCCTGTCCTGTATGCCCTGTCCTGTATGCCCTAACCGTAGTCGACACCACATTACCTCTTCTCTCCTACACCCCATATTCCTCACCTCTACCCTCACTGTCCACTGTACCCCATAATACCCTCTCCCCTTCCTGCTACCATCCCACTTCCTCTGCCAACAGTCAACACTTACCCCCTTTATCAATGTTTTAATTTCCCCCGTCCTAACGCCATTTGTACACCCACCCCCCTTCTTACTACACGCACTCCGAGCCAACTTATCAGCCCCTTCGTTACCCTCCACACCAACATGTGCCGGCACCCAGCAGAACCAAACCACCACACTCTGTCACGCCCCCGCCTCCGCGATCACGCGGAGGCGTGCCCTCGCGTCCCTGAGCCGCGTACACACCTGCATGTCATCCACACCTGTTCCCAATCCACGATTGCGCACCTGTTCCCACTCACCACTCACCTGCAGTATATCTCATTACTTCCCCACCGGATCATGGTCGATTATCACATGAGCTTCTCAGCTACCTTCGAGTCTTCTTTCTGTTTGAATTTACCATGTACCGACTCGTTGCCTGTCACCGACTACTCTGCCTGCTCCCTGCCTGTACCTCTGATACCAGCCCGTGTGTCGACCTTCTGCCCGTCTCTGCTTACTCTGCCTACTCCCCACCTGTATTTCTGCCGTCCGCCCGTGTATCGAGGTACTGCCTGTCCCCGACTACTCTGCCTATCACCAGTCAGTACCTCCGCCTCCTGTCTGGGTTTCGGTTTCCTGCCTGACTCTGATCCCCCTACCTGTCTCTCCCCCCTCGCTCTTCCTTTCCGCCATTGGGTCCCCACTCCAGTTCCTGACAGTATGATCCGGTCAGCCATGGACCCAGCAGATTTGGATGCCGTACGTCAGGCGGTTGCTGCTCAGGGTTGGACCAAGAACAGACCGCACTGATCGACATCATGGGCAACCTACACGCCCTCTCAGTGAACATCGCAGCCATTCAGGACCAACTGAAAGCCCCTGTCGCACCACCCACTATACCCACACCAGCACCCTCCCAGGATCATGAACCTTGGGTTCCCACCCCTGAACAGTACGACGGGGACCTGGGACTATGTCGTTTGTTTCTGTTACAGTGCAGCCTGGTTTTTGCGCAGCAACCCCGAACCTACGCCACGGACAGTTCCAAGATCACCTACCTGGTCAGGTTACTCCGCGTGGGCCTCTGCTCTCTGGGAGCAAAAGCACCCGACGACCCAATCCTACGCCTCGTTCACCAATGAGATGCGGAGTTTGTTCAATCACCCTGACCGAGGGAAGGATGCCTCCACTCGCATGTTTGCGCTGCGCCAGGGGAGACACAGCGTAGCAGAGTACACCATCGAGTTCCGCACCCTTGCCGCTGTGAGTGGATGGAACGGCGAGGCTTTGCAGGCGGCCTTCGTCAACAGGTTGAATCAATCAAATCAATCAAATTTATTTTATAAAGCCCTTTTTACATCAGCAGTTGTCGCAAAGTGCTTTCACAAAACACCCGACCTTAAACCCCAAGGAGCAAACAACAGTAGTGTTAAACTTCAGTGGCTAGGAAAAACTCCCTATGAGAGCCGAAATGTAGGAAGAAACCTAGAGAGGAACCAGACTCCGAGGGGTGACCAGTCCTCTTCTGGCTGTGCCGGGTGAACATATTAAGAGTCCAAGTTTTAATAGTTCAATGCATGTGGGCTAATCCCAGCGTCCACTCAAACCCAAGGACAGGGACAGACATCGGGAACTCGGGAAGAGAGGGGGGTCAGGACAGTGGCAGCTGTGATCTTGATTAGCAACACAACCAGGAGGACTTTGGACAGGGACCGGGACGAGTCATGCCTGGTACTCCGCATGTGGGGGTTAGGACATCGTGTCCTCCTAAGTTGAAGACAACCGAAAACAGGGAAAATTTAGAAAATGCATTCACTAGATCTACAGGGATTTATAGTGGAGAAGGAGAACGGACTGACCCTACTCCCTGAGCACAATAATATAGCAGCGTAAGACGTTGGGGCTGAGACAGGGGGGTCCAGTGACACTGTGGCCCTATCCGGAGGAGGCCCCGGACAGGGCCCAACAGGCAGGAAATCAATCCACCCACATTGCCAAGCATCAACCAGAGGGACACCCACCAACTGCAATCATCCTGAATGAGGGCCGAGTATTGCCAGCAGAGCACACCCCAATGCACCAGTGTGCAACAGAGGGACAACTACAAACCAGTGACCCCGCCCCCGAATGGCATTGGAGGGAGGGCATCCCAGTGGCGATGAGAGCCCACCTGGCAAGACAGCAAGGGTGGACCGTATCAGGCCTTTCTGGTCACCTTCACGCCCCTGGACCAGACTACACTTAATCATAGACCAGGCTGAAGAGATGAGTCTTTAGTAGACGCTTGAAGGTTTCCACTGAGTCTGCATTTTCCAAAGTAGTGGAGCTCTATGAGAGAAAGCCCTGCCTCCGGCTGTTTTTTTTGAGATTTTAGGTACAATTAAAAGGCCTGCATCTTGTGATCTAAGGTTACGTGCAGGTGTGTATGGCTGGATCATTTCATGAAGATAAGTAGGAGCAAGTCCATGAATTGATTTATAGGTTAACAATAAAACCTTAAAATCAGCCCTAACCCTAACAGGCAGCCAGTGTAAAGAGGCTAGTACTGGAGTAATGTGTTCAATTTTTTTTGTTCTAGTTAGAATTCTAGCAGCAGTGTGAAGCACTAATTGAAGTATATTTATTGATTTATCAGGGTAACCGGAAAAAGGAGCATTGCAGTAATCTAGTCTTGATGTAACAAAAGCATGGATTAGCTTTTCCGCATCAGTTTTTGATAGAAAGTTTCTGATTTTTGCAATGTTTCAAAGATGAAAATAAGCAACTCTTGAGATATATTTTATATGTTCATCAAAGGAGAGTTCAGGGTCAAGGGTAACGCCGAGATTTCTTACAGTTTTTTGGGATACGACCATGCAGCCATCGAGGTTCACTGTGAGATCTGCCAGTAAAAGTCTTTGTTTCTTGGGTCCTAAAATGAGCATTTCTGTTTTTCTTGAGTTTAAAAGCAGGAAGTTCTCAGTCATCCACTTCCTAATATCTGAAACACATGCTTCCAGAGTAGCTAATTTTGGGGTTTCTCCATGCTTCATCGAAATATGTAGCTGTGTGTCATCAGCATAGCAGTGAAAATTGACATTGTGATTTCGGATAACATCTCCAAGAGGCAGCATATATAGCGAAAATAATAAAGGGCCCAGGACCGAGCCTTGAGGAACACCGAAACACACTTTTGTTTTGTCCGAGGATATACCATCCACACATACGAACTGATATCTTTCAGATAAATAAGATTTAAACCAGTCTAGAACATTTCCACGTAGCCCAATATGGGTTTCCAGTCTCTCTAAGAGAAGGGAGTGATCAATAGTGTCAAAAGCAGCGCTAAGATCAAGAAGCAACAGGACGGATGCAGAACCTTTGTCTGAGGCCATTAGGAGGTAATTTGTTACCTTCACTAGTGCAGTCTCAGTACTATGATGGGGTCTGAAACCGGACTGGAGCATTTCATAAGTGTTATTTGTCTTCAGGAAGGCGTTCAGTTGATGGGAGACAGATTTTTCTAAGATTTTTGAGAGGAATGGGAGGTTTGATATTGGCCTATAGTTGTTTAATGTGTCAGGATCCAAAGTGGATTTTTTTAAAAAGAGGCTTAATTTCAGCTATCTTTAGTGAATTTGGTACACATCCAGTGGAAAGGGAACAGATTATTATGTTCAACATTGGCTGACCTAGCACCGAAAATAGCTCCTTGAGTAATTTAGTTGGAATTGGGTCTAGCTGACAATTTGTTGATTTGGAACTCATAACATATTTAGTCAATGTGTCGAGCGATACGGGATCAAAAAGTTGTAATGTCCCCATGGACACTTGATTACGAAGGTTCAGGACATTCTCAGGACAACTGAGATTTTGGGGACTGTAATTATTTGAGGAGTCAGTTATTTGTTTTCTAATGGTGATGATCTTTTCATCAAAAAAGTTCATGTATTCATTACAGCTAAAGTGAAGACCCACTTCACTTATTGAGCTTTTTCTTTTTGTTAACTTTGCAACTGTATCAAAGATAAATTTTGGATTGTTTTTGTTCACCTCAATCAGGTTGGAAAAATACACGGATCGAGCAGATGTGAGAGCTTTTCGGTATTTAAGTGTGCTGTCTATCCAGGCTAGTCTGAATACTTCCAACTTGGTGGAGCGCCACTTTCGCTCCAATTTTCTGGAGGCTTGCTTTAGTGCTCTAGTGTTTTCTGTGTACCAGGGAGCAAGTTTCTTGTTGCGTAATTGTTTTGTTTTAAGTGGTGCAACCGTATCTAAGGTATTTCGCAATGTTG
>JACXGJ010006129.1:0-35784 GCA_016801105.1 Esox niger
CCAGCTAGCCTGTGGACGGGGAGCCACGTTTGAAGTAGTAATCTACCTTGTGTTCTGCGTAGGCAGGACTAAAGGAGAAAGGACTGTACATCCATGAAAGCATATGTACCAATGAATCTCTGTCTCACACTGTATGTAGTGTGCATATGTAAACAATGTATTACACATTAAAGTAGTGACATAGAATCATTCATCTTATTTTCTGTGTAAACTGTCTTTCAATGCATTGAATGGTGTATTTTCATGCATATCTTTATTGATATTTGCTGGCCCATTTAGTTACATATAGCTCCTTTAAGAGTACAAGCACGGTCTGCCCACATTCTGACTCCCTGTTAACTGGGACAAGCCATTGCCCCCCACGATGCATTGACCGTGACATATAACAAATGACCTCCAGAAGGCCAGTCCCATCATGGCACTGGGGACACTCTTACCTTCTCATCAGATTTATCTGGCTTTCATCTATTCCATTATGAGCATTTAATTATCCTCCTGTCCCATTCCCCACAATTCAGATTTCTGCTGCCGAGAATAAATCTCTCTAGCTCTCTCTCTGTGTGTGTGTGTGTGTGTGTGTGTGTGTGTGTGTGTGTGTGTGTGTGTGTGTGTGTGTGTGTGTGTGTGTGCATGCGTGGGTCCCGTGTATCTCATATGATCAGTGCAATTCCTTTTCAACGCCTGGTTTGGTTTGTGGGCTTGATTCCCACGGGGGCCACTACGAAATAGAATGAACGTGCTACTGTTATAACTTGCTTTGGATGAGAGCACCTGCTAAGTGACTTATTTTACTAATGCAAAAGAAAGGTGTGCTGTATATTCTGAAATGACATTTCTATATGAAATGTAAAATATGGCAGCCAGTGGTGCAGTTTCTAGGCATTAGTGACATAAGCGGTCGCTTATGGCCCCCAACCGACCTATGGGGCCTCCGACCACTAGGGAGTCCCCAAATGACACGGGAGACGGGAATCCAAATCAAATTCTGCTTAGGGCCCCCAAAGGCTAGAGGAGACACTGATGTGGCAAGACGCGCTGAGCCTCAAGAGTCACTAGAGACCTTAAAACATACTCCCTGGAATAAAAGGCACCGCCTCCCATCATTAGGTTGATGAAAACAATCAGATCAATGAAAAGGAAGGGATTTTTTAAGGATATTCATTTGATATAAGCAAGAGTCATCTGTCGTGTATTGGAGAACTCATAGGACTAAGGGATGTTTCCGAATCAAGTATCTGGGTCAGGCTTCCAAATACATTCCGCTTATCCTCTTATGAAATATTCGAAAGAGGAAAAACCCTGTATGGCACTGTGAAGCGGTAAGAACACAAATCCGTTGTGAACTGGAAGCAGTTCTGGAGGTCAGCGTTGTACAGAAGGTCAGCGTTGTATAGAATCAGATCAGTCTATGTTTGGTTATAGGTAGGCCTATATTTGACTGTACAGAGACTTTTAGGAGTGTATCATTATGAATCGCCATTTTGAACATCCAGTTTATGGCCAGTCACTTTTCCCAAGCAGTCCCTCTCTGGTAATCTGCCTGACACAGGCTGAAAATCCCCCGTTGAAACAAATGATTGACAGTGCAGCGTTATATTTCACTCATCCATTAAATCTACTCTCAGTCAAAAGATACTTTCTCTTGACTGCTGTATGAAGTCCACAGAACGCACAACAGTAAAATGCCTGAAAGGCTGCTGCTCTTCGCACTCAGCTGCCTGTGTTTTTGTTTTACTTATGGCAAAGCTCCCTACCTGTGAGACTTTGTGACACGTGTCTGACTTACCCCTCATTTAGGATGCTCACTGGGCTCCCTGGAGGTAGTTGGTGGACCTTGAGGTCTGCGTAACGTGTGCGTGTGCATGCGTCTGTGCATGAGTGTGCGTGTCGCGAGAGTCCCTGTGTGTGTGTGTTTGTCTTGCCACCTCCTATCCGTGCTGGGAATTGAGCTGCACTGGTCAATGGAATAGAAAGAGCACCTAAGGAAAAGGGGGCTTTTACCGCTTGTCACAACGTCACACCATCAGTCTGACACAGATGGTTATCTGTCCGCGTAGACCCCCAGGTCAGCGTGACAGCTCTGTGAATCCAGTCCCTCTGTGAGAGGGAAGGAGAGCTGGCAATAGAGCGGTTTTAAAATAGTATTGCAAATTCTGGCGGGTGCGACATTTGCTGTTATTGACGTCTGTATGTGGAAACAGGAAGTCGCCTGCCTGGCTGTCATATTGCAGTGGAAATTAAAAGTGAAAATGTGTGGTTTCGAATCACTGGGAAAACTGCATTTTAATGATGTTGTTGTGGATCTTTGTTAGAAAAAAGTAATCCCGCTATGTACGTCATATTTATATGTATACCTTTAAAATATCATGTTATTCAAAACCTGGAATAATGACTTAAACATTGCAACTTTGTTTTTGTTGATGTCCCCATTATGCGTGGCGGTGTCATATTGCTGAGGGTTACTTTATGTTATGTAACTAAAACATGTTGGTGTGTGTGTGTGTGTTTGTGTCTCTACAGGAGTCCTTGCAGGCCAATGCTTTCTTGGTGTTCATGGTGGTGTGTGTGCTGGGAGCGGCATACCTCTATTTCATTCTGCCTGAAACAAAAAACAGGACTTTTGTGGACATTAGCCAGAGTTTTGCCAAAATTAACAAGGTCCCTTTGCCTGACAAAGAGATGGAGAATGTACTTGCAGTCGAGCCTCGGTCAAAAAAAGTGGAAGCAAATGGAAAAGTACTTCACGTTGAGGCAGAGAGTTCATTTTAAATCAAAGAGAAGCCGCTAGGCATTTACTGTTCACACAGTTTACTGTTGTACATACTGGATTTTGTGTCACTGAAGTTTAATTTAAATGTGGTATTATTGCTGAATGTTGGTAATAGGTAATTTGTATGAAATATCTTTCAATAATTTGTTTTGCATCATGTATGAATATTTGAATACTATATATGTCCTCAATTATACAAATGCTGTCAGTTAAATGGTGACCAGCTTTACAAAATGTATTTTTGTAAATAAAAAAGGACTAAACCAACTTTATAACAGGAACAAGAATACATAAGAAATTATACTAATGGACAACAGCATAGGTTAAAATACAATAAACCAAACATGCAAGAATAATACATTTCTTTGTGGAAAGCAGATTGGATGTTGTCCATGTCTAAAGAGATTTTGGACACACAGGAGGGGAGAAACCTGAGTGGGACATACCTGGATCCCTGGATCGACTTATTGGGTAGGATTTAAAGGCTAATACTGGAGAAGAAATCGTTATTACATCCCTGACCGAGAAAGGAGAAAGAGACTTGAGGCTCAAAAAAACTGACAGTTACACAGGAGGTTTTTTGGACCTTGGCCTAATATAAAACAGCTCAGCAGCTCCCCACCAGATGGCACCTATTTAGGTGGGAATACCTGATCTGAATGGACAAAGAACAATGACCAGGGCTGAGGAACTGGGGACTGTCAAGACACAGTCTGCCTGCGAGTGAGATAGGCTCTACATGTTGACAAAATCATTGCTCTGGGACCCAGGGCTACGTGGAGGACATTCTGAGACAACCTGTCGGCGTGCAGTGTGCCAGCTTCCATGGAACAACATTTCCAATCGCTGAGGAAAAACAGCCAGAACGCGAACCCAGCTTTCAATTCTGATCAGGCTCAATTAAACAGACTCTACACAGGGTTTTTACACTGGGGTAGTGGCTCCATTTCAGAGCATCTGTTGTAAGAAAGCACTAGAAAACACCGGATAAGGTGTGTTCTGTATTTCTGAATACTGTACATTGACCAACAGTTGAAGGCTATAAACATTTTCTATATTAACAGGATGTAGAAAAATGCAATTTGGGAAATATGACCAGTTTTGCCACGTCTGTCATTTTTGGCCAGAACAGGAATTTGTTTTTTCTCACTGTGTAAAGTGAAGGCAAATGGTTATTTTAAACATCAAAGAGATACAAGTAGGGAGATACCTGCAAATGGCTATGAATGTGCACATAATAAACTACAATACTTTCTGTCAGTCTTCAACTTGGAAACTTTTGATGTGCCAAAATAGCACTCTAGCAAGTATGTGACAATGGAATGGGCTTTCTCTAATTGTTGAAGGAAAAATTGCAGTAAGCTAATGCTTTCTGTTCTCCATGAACCAAGTTGATTTAGGCCAAGCACAGGAATGTACATTTATGGTCGCAGGGGACTTGACACAGCATCTGTCTAGTGACTCTACATGGAAGGGTTTAGTCTTTTACACTTTATTCAACCCACAGTGAATAAAGTCTGCTACTGATGTGTTCATTAATTTATTCCAGTAATTATTTTAAATGTCTCTTTACGCCCCTTTTCTCCTACATCCAATTTTGTCGTAACCAATTGTATCTACGGCCCTTATCAAAACAACTCTAAAGTAACTCAGATACACCAAGCTCACCTGAACAAACCCAACACCTAACAATGGGCTTCCCAGCCCTAAGTGACGCTGACGGACGGGGACAACTGTGAACGCTATCCCGAGCCCAGGCCTGGAGAAGCCCATTTGGTTGGCTTAAATATAATTATTAATTGGTTGGTCAATGTTAGTATTCAGTAATATGGAGAAGGTTAACTTTTATTTGATACAATAATTTCATTTAATGAAAGGATTCATGTTTTTTACTCGTTGCTGTTTTAATGTAAAAGATTTATGATTAAACCTTTTTCTGTAAAATGGTTTGTTCTACCAATAGCCAATCAATTAAACCCTAACACCTACAGCCAATCAATCAGGGTGATACCCTACACACCTGCGCCGACATAACTTTGCATCTCTAGATCAAAAGTTCCAGTGGAAATGTCATTTATCATTTTCGGACCACGATGCTACTTTCGAGCCAATCGCCCTTCAGCGAGGCAGGCTTTCCTCCTTGGCATATTTTGTAAATGAGCATTTTACCTGGATGATAATATATATCGCATAAGTATACCGTAAGGGGCGAAGTTTGCTTACTGTAAGAAAATATTGTGACAGCTAGAGGCCATGACTACAGTCAGTCCTCCCTTGTCTACTACAGCATAGACCGCGAAAACGGAAATGCGAATGACTTAGTCCAACTCTGTAGCAAGCTATCAGGAAACCTAAGCTAATGTTAGCAAGGATAAGAAGAACGTATTCAAACTCTGAACTAGCGCTATTTTTGGAACAGGAAATTCAATTCATATTTTTATTCGGAACGTGATTCTCTATCTGGCACTGGTGTGGAACCACTTTCTGACAGGTGAGTAATTGCAAAATGCTGTAATAAATTTTTTCGCTGAAGAAATCCTAGACAGTGGATCGTACCATTTTTTTCCAAATGTAACCAATACATTTGTCTTACAGTAGTGTAGCCATCTGGCAAAAAATTGCCACCATGAATCTAAACATGGAGCACAGAAATGGAAGAACAAATCTAAAAGAATGTCTAAAGATGTTAAGTAATGGCTGATTGGGACTGAGTAGGTTATGACTTGAAAAGATGTGACAATTAATGACCTGTGTTCACAACGAAGGGATTGGAACGTTGCCTAGTTTATAAACAGCTGTGTCGTGGATGCGTGTGACATTACTCTTGCATTTAAAAACCAACGGAGACATTGTTCGTAAGTGAATAATGAAAAAACCTGCGTCAAGTTCGGCAAATGCATTTGATAATGAATCACACACACAGAAATTTTATAATTTCAAATAACAAAGTGCCATGGCAGTAAATGTATCATATTTCATACATTGACTGTCCCTCTTAAGGAAGAGCTGTCCTCAACGCGACTACTGAAATCCACTATAGTATTGACAAATACATGAAAATGAAGGACATTTGCCCTCCGACCTTCAGAACAACCTCAAAACAAACTTTTTCTGTCGCTCTACCGGCTGTAGTTGGACTGAGTTTGGATTGGCCTGATCAAAGACCAACACCACAGGCTCACAATGAAATGCTGTCATAACTCTAACAACATTATATGAGAGTTTTCCCAAGGCAATACTTGAGATATTGGAACGTGACATCAAGCTCGACTGATTTGTCTTGAGGCCTGTTCTAGTGGCAGCTACATTAAGAATTCAAACAGCCCCTGAAGCCCTCCAGCCCATAAAGTAGGAGTATTTAAAGACCCTAGAGAGCTGCCGTGAGTGAAAATAGGTGTTCGTGTTTGCGTGCACA
Source organism: Esox niger (assembly GCA_016801105.1). Taxonomy (NCBI): domain Eukaryota; kingdom Metazoa; phylum Chordata; class Actinopteri; order Esociformes; family Esocidae; genus Esox; species Esox niger. The sequence continues at coordinate 6,186 of JACXGJ010006129.1, forward strand.
TGTGTATGTAGAACCCTTAGCATTGCGGAGCATATCAGAGCAAAAACATATACAAGTATTAAATTATGCATTTATATAGAACTCCTGTATAATCTCTGTCAGCATAGTACGACTATCAACTGTGTTCCCATCCCTATTGTGAAATGTTAACATGGCAGTAGAGATTTTTGTAATCCTCTAATCTTGATCTGGCCTATCTGCCCAGTGTTTCTCACTTACAATTCACCATGCTGCAGTTCCGACTAGGTCAATGAAACCCGAAGGACCGGCTGGTCCAGTGTGGTTGATTAAGGAACAGAGTGAAAACCATTGCTCCGGGCCGACCTAGTGTGCTTCTGTGCTTCAGAAAAGCTGAGCGTGTGGAGATGCGCTCGGGAACGAAAATGGCTTGGTTGTGGAACTGGGAACTCTCCAAACTTCTCTGTCACCACTCAAACGAGTGAGACGACACAGAGGATAACGGTGTCCTCCTGATGTTCGACACACTGTCCTGCCCACTGACCAGTTTCCATTCCACTGTTGTATGGTTTGTCTACCCCGAACAGCTCTGGTCTAGGGTAGGAAACCAGTTTAAAAGATTGTTAAAGTTGGATTGAGCTTGTCTTTTGGTTTGGGCCTAGCGGTTCGCCGTGTGATAACGAGAAACTCTGATGAATTACATTACAGTCATTTAGCAGACTCTGATCCAAAGTGATGTACAGTTAGTGCACATATTATAATAGAATGTACACTCGTCTCAATGGAGTAACTCACCAGAATCGCATCGTGTGCTGTGCTGAGGTGACACCACTGCACCCTGCACTTTTTCTCTGCATCTTTCTACCTGTTCTTGGGCAAAATTCTCTCACATTATTAAGTCTTTAAACCGACTTCCAGCTAACGCGTAACCCTGAGTTGTCTAGTGTACCGTCTGCTCTGTGTGGCACCTCAGCTCCTCTTCCTTTCCAGCGCTCTCCTTCGCCAGTGTACTAACTACCGGCTGGGGAGTGATGGGAGCAGCTCACCCCGAGGAGGCGCCTGTTCCCACTCACTAATCAGTTGTGTATTTATGTGTTGTTTGCCCATTGCACCTCATGTACTGTTGTTTCACCACTGCTTACCGTAAGGTGCTGTCAGTCTGTTCTCCAAAAGTACAATTCAGATGAAACGTTTTAACCGTTCGCTTGTTTTGTTTGCCTGTTTTGGCCTCACTTTCTAGCACGCGTTGCACATGCATCGTAACAGCTAGGTGTGACAACCACAACCCACTAATATTACCTATATTAGACAATGACACAACATACTAAGAAAGCAACCCAGGAGTTTTATAAGGCAAAGAAGTCAGTCACATGATGTCAACCCGATAAAGCAGCATTTCACTTGTTGAAGACCATTTAAGGCAGAAAGACCCACGAACAAACAACTGAAGGCAGCTGCAGTAAAGCTCTGGCAAAGCCTCATAAAGAAGGACACCCAGAGTTTGGTGATATCCATGCGTTCCAGACTTCGACAAGTCATTACCTGCAAAGGATTCTCAACAAAGTATTAAAAATGAACATTTCTTTCATGATTGTGTTCATTTGTCATTACATTTGAGCCCCTGAAATAAGGGGTCTGTGTATGAAAATGGTTGCAATTGTTTCATATGATATTTTGTTGAACATCTTGGATAAAAGCTGAAAGTCTGCAATTCAATTGCATCTTGGTTGTTTCATTTCAAATCCATTGTGGCGGCATACAGAGCCAACATTTTGTAAGTGTCCAAACATTTCTGGACCTAACTGTATGTCTAGTACTGGGTATTGGTAAGAGAATGGGATTTTACATGATAACTGCCAAATTCATGTATAAAATCAATATCAATGTGAGCAATTATGGAGCCAACATCTCATTTGTACCAGAACCAATCTCTTGCCTGGGGGCTCATCAGCTGCATACTCTTAATGGACACCTCCCAAAAAGATAGTTAACTAGGGCAACACCCATGCAGTCTGAACAAAGCAGCATAAATCATACTCCCTTGACATATCTTTGTTTTTAAATGATTGTTGTGCATTTTACACAACATAGTGTATATTTGCAGTAATTATAGAAATATCATATCGCTCCGTCTTTATGCTGCATTGTTGGAGATTAACCAAGATTGGCGAGTTCTTTGGTGCTTACTTTATGAGGTAAAGTGGGTTATTAGAGTTCAGATGGCCTAAAGGCCAAACATGGTGTACTGTACAGTATGTCATTTTGGAATGATTGGTGATGTGGGTTTTGATCTAATGTTGGCATTAAGGAATATCTCATTGTCATGTGAATTAATGAATTAAAATGTATTTTTGTGTCAAATGGCCTTTTTTCTGGCTCATCTTTAATGGGATTTATTGACACATCAACAAAGATTATAAATAATGTTGAAATAACAATGTGAGTCTATTGTTATATGCAGCTCCGGAAAAAATTTGAGACCACTGCACCTTTTTCTTTCCAAAACAAAGTCATATTTTGAGTGAGGAACAGAAGTGTTCAAATTGCAGTGGTCTCTTAATTTGAACCCTTCAGTTCCTCACTCAAAACATTCCTTTTTTGACTTTTTTGGAAAGGAAAGAAAAAGGTGCAGTGGTCTCTTAATCTGCAGCAGTATCTGCTTGTAAGGATCATTGATGCATTCAGGACGTTTCAGAGTTATGAAATCTCAGACCAATGATTAACCAGCTCTGACTGGGGAAAATCTTATTGAACGTTGAACATCTTGGAAATCCAAGTCTGAATAATCCTAGAACTTGGTTTTACACCAAAAGATTACCAAAGACCTGATTTTAACACTTGTCTTAAACACCATTGACATTACTGTGTCATTCTATTAGTATAGTGCATTTTTGTAATTTGTTATATTTTATGTAAATGACTCTTGACAGAAATCATTCCTTTTGTTGCAGGTGTAGGGGAAGCTTGTGCATCGAGCGGTACCGTTTATAAATCTCTTGCAAGGTGATGTAATAATTACAAACCAGATTTCCGGAATTCTCCTTGGAGTCTTTATTGAAGGGCATTCCTTGTTTTGTTACGGGCAAACGCGGAAGTGACTCTTCGTGGAACACATCCTATAGTGTTGCTCAACCTCCCTAAATATTGATATACATTTTCTTTTTTATAACCAACAGATTTCCTTTTGAAAACAATACGTTGTGTGTGAATAATAAACACACTAAGTTATATTCATGGAATAGCTCTTTCATTTTTTCACCTTCCTCAAACATGTTCAGAATGACAATAGAGTTTCAAGGCACATCAGCACTGAACAGCGCCTGAAGCAAGTACAAGATAGGATCAGGCTATAATAGTAGGAACTAATGTCCTCAAGTACAGGATAGAATCGGACTATAATAGGAGGAACTAATGTCCTGAAGTACAAGATAGGATCAGACTATAATAGTTGGAATTAATGTCCTTAAGTACTAGATAGAATCAGACTATGATAGTAGAAAATAATGTCCTCAATGGGAACATTTACTCAGAGACAAAAAGTAATGCTTGAACTATATACAGATCCGGAAAACATTGAGACCACTGCACGTGGTCATTATATTATAATAGATTTTATATATATATATAACATATATAACATATTCTGTTGTTATATATTATACACACAGTAAATGGAGTTGTGCTTATGTCAGTATTACATTCCTAGAACTGGCACCCCTTCAGAAAGACTTGGTTAAAGATGGAAAAGCAAGTATTGCTGGATTTTTCTCCTGACATCCCTGTGACAGGCTTGGCAAGTAAGATGTCCTATCGTCTGAGTTGAACTCTTTTGTTATGGAGCCGAGAGCTTCTATAGTCTTGAAATAAAGATTGATGTAGTGTGTTGCATTTCAACAGTTCTAAAGTTGAAGGACAGCTGTTTAAGTTTTCAACATTCACTTGCTGATGTATTTATTGTCAAGTGCTGTTTGATCATTGGAATTGATTGAATGATCATTGCTCAGCACAGATATGGACACCGATATTCAGCGTCAGCAGCCCAGAATATACTTGACTCTGACATGAGTCCTTAGTACTTGTTTGGTCTTGATGTTGTCCTGATCTTGTCTGTATTCACTTAAAAGATCTGATCACAATCAATGCATCTTGTAATCATTTACTCCTTTCTATAAAAGAAGGCATTATCAGAATGCGGTCACACAAATGGGACCAAGGACAGTTTTAGAGACTGGTATAAATAAGGGCCTCTGTTAACACTTTGGTGTATTTATACTCGATTTTTCTGTTCTCCACATGCTTTGATGATCTCTAATGAATCAGAGAATGTTCTAGAAGTCACTTCTTCTGTCGCTGGCTCAAGCCCATCTTCTACTGGGCCCGATGACACAGAAGCCTTTGTTTTGGGGGACAAAGCGTGATGCTGCCGGTTGGTTTTATTGTGCAGTACACATAGAAATACTATGAATACGACTCCTTGCAGAGAAGGAACTAACATCCATGAGTGAAGTGTAGCTGTCAGCAAGGACCAAGGAGCCTGCCAAGCCAGGCAAGCTTGCGCCTCCAAGCTATTGACTATCTGTGGGCATTCTCTTCATTATACACTGGGCAACATACCCAGAAAATCCTCTCAGGAATGCAGGGAGAGACAGAAGACGTGGGAGTACCGCTGCAGATTTCATTTATTGGCAATAGAGGTGTGCGTGCGTGCATGCGTGCGTGTCACTATATTGGTGTACCGGTATAGTGCTATATAACAGAAATAAAGTTACAATAGCAACTCTACAGTCATGGCATAGTACTTCTTCCACTTGAGAATGAGTGGGCGATTCTATGAAAATGATTTTGGTCAGTGCGCACTATCTAGCCACCACAGGGGCTCCTTTTGAATGGGCTGGGCTTCACAAAGATTGCCTTTCATACTTTTGATTGTGTTTCCGTAGGTCCGGATGTCCTATATTCCTGCCAAGCGGTTGTGCTTACAGTGAGGGGGGAAAAAGTATTTGATCCCCTGCTGATTTTGTACGATTTTCCCACGGACAAAGAAATAATTTTAATGGTAGGTTTATTTGAACAGTGAAAGACAGAATAACAACAAAAATCCAGAAAAATGTATGTCAAACATTTTATGAATTGATTTGCATTTTAATGAGTTTTAACGCATTTTAACGAATAAGTATTCGGCCCCTCTGCAAACACATGACTTAATACTTGGTGGAAAAACCCTTGTTGGCATCACAGAGGTCAGATGTTTCTTGTAGTTGGCCAACAGGATTGCACACATATCAGGGGGGATTTTGTCCCACTCCTCTGACATTTGTCAACTTGAACCTCTAGCTCCCTCCACAGATTTTCTATGGGATTAAGGTCTGGAGACTGTCTAGGCCACTCCAGGATCTTAATGTGCTTCTTCTTGAGCCACTCCTTTGTTGCCTTGGCCTTGTGTTTTGGGTCATCGTCATGCTGGAATATCCATCCATGACCCATTTTCAATACCCTGGCTGAGGGAAGGAGGTTCTCACCCAAGATTTGACAGCACATGGCACCGTCCATCGTCCCTTTGATGTCCTGTTCCATTAGCAGAAAAACACCCCCAAAGTATGTTTCCACCTCCATGTTTGACGGTGGGGATGGTGTTCTTGGGGTCATAGGCAGCATTCCTGATGCCAAAGAGCTTGCTTTGGTCTCATCTGACCACAACACTTCCACCCAGTTCTCCTCTGAATCATTCAGATGTTCATTGGTAAACTTCAGATGTGCTTTCTTGAGCAGGGTGACCTTGCGGGCGCCGCAGAATTTCTGTCCTTTTTTCCCTTCACTGTATGATCTATTTTCTATATCCAATCTTGACATTGTCAAGAAATTGTGAGATTTAGAAAATAAAATTTATAAATAAATTCTATCAATCAAATTGATGAGATGTTTTTCTTCTTTTCCCTAGAATTCAAACTTGTAATTAAAGTAGGAAAATCTTTTAAGTAGTGTTACTTTGTAATGCAGGAATTGAAATAAGTTCTAGCTTTTCTCCAAAAAGAGGCCAAGAGTGCATTTATTATTTAATAATGATTACACAGCAGGATGCAAACCAAACTAAACGCACTGACATCAGACATCTAAACAGTTGGAGTAAGGCTTGATGGATATTCGAATTTGTTAATGTTGTGTGTGACTATGGGTGAAAGGGTCAGCATATTTGTGTACAGGAGAAAGTCTGTGTCCTCGAGGCAGGTAAGTGACCGGTTAAAACTTGTTCATGACAGTTTGACATAATGTATTAAAACACAAGGCAGACTGAGCCGTTGTACTGCCCTTGAATAGATATAAAGAGACTCTCTCAATAGAGGTATTAGAAGGCTATTGCAAGTAGCACCGCACGCATGTATCCAAATAAAGATCCCCTACCTGTCCACCAGACTACTGCTCCCTCGTTCTCAGGGTCCAGTATCTAACAGGCAGTTAACCCTAATGACAATTAGTTCTCAGGCAAGTGAAGAAATGTGTTCTCAGGCAACTTGGTCATTTGAATTTAAGCTCACATTTGGGGGCGGTTTTACTTTGCTGTCAGTTTAGAGAATTACTCAAGGAGAACTCCCAGGTGGTATAATGAGCAAATGTGCTCTTTCATAGTACCACACTGACCGCAACAGACTGGGTTCAGACCTTGACTGTGACACGTGACATGTATTCACTCTGGATTGCATCGGTTTGGGAAACAAAAGAAAGAGCTGTTGTGAGCTTCAAATCTCCTGCATCCGTTACCTGTGGATCCAATTGGATATGAGGATATTGGAGAGGGTAGGAAAAGGGTGTCATTTTTTTTCAATACAAAAAAGCTTTTACTGATAAAACTCACTAGGCGAAAGATAGTATGGGTGTGGGAATAGCATTTAAAATATTTATGTTTCTTAGTGATACAATCATGGTCCAGTGCCTTGCCCTCAGCTCCAATCTTGCAAGGAAATTTCAAACATACCAATTAATTTGACCCGACACATATTTTCATACATACCAAATATTCAGAAAGCAACAAAACTTTGTGTGTGAAGGGGGGGTATCAAACCTGTTCTTATGACTGTTCAGTGCTGTAGACGCTGTTAATGACAGTTTCCCGGTGAAAAGAAATGTAATCTAGTGAGGTAAACCAAAAAACAAGTGGCGTGTTGGGCAGGAAAGCAGTAACAAAAAAAATCATGACAGCCCTGGGATTAACCGGGCATCCGTTAAAGCCTGAGCCTGGGAAACGACGGATGTAACCAACCTGGGGTGAGATTTAATAAACTGTAAATTGCTTTTACAGCCTTTAAGACACAATAACGGCAAGCTGCTGTCTTGTTTATCATTTTCTAGAGAGCCATCTGACCTGTTGCTGTGTCTGACAATGTGTCGGCACCTGCCAGGTAATGCACTTTACACGTCAGATTGAGGGGTGGTGTGTTTTATGAACTAAACAGAGCCCTTCATTGGATGCATTGACAGTGAGCATCTAGGCTGACATCGGAGCTCAGGCAAACTTATTCAGACTCAAGGCTAGTCATTTGTATTTCCAGGTCCAGCTCAAAGGACAAAGTGAATAATATACATTTTATAAACTTTAGATATGCTCATTTAATCTGTCAGTCTGCCTGGATAGACCGTAACATACAATAGTTATGAATAATGAATCAGATTAGACTTTGGAAATGGCTTACATTTTTGGTTGCATTTTGAGTTGGCAGAAATCACTCTTGCACAGACTCAAGTGAGAAGGCAGAGAGCCTGTTGTCTTTGCCAGAGGATGACTCTGGTGAATAATGATTAGTGCCAATTTAGACTAGATGCTCATTATAGTGAACACAATAAACTAGATGATCACTATTGTGTACAAAATTACATTTAAATAACATTAACATAATATGTAAATAAAGCGTTTGATTAACATCAGCATTGAGAAACTGTCGTTTTGCTTAGTTGAAACAAACCGGGACTGTTGCTGATTATAGTAGAACTGTTTCTAGAAACAGTTTTCCACAAACAGTTTATTTCTAATTCAGTTTGTGGAACTAAAAGGACTAACAGAACCAGACTTTCTACATCACCACACAGTCCACGGCTAATGGGCTACACATTGACCAAGACGTCTTATTTAGATCTCAGTAGCCATACTACTGTTTTTCCAACCACATCTTTTTGGTTGGAAAAATGTGTGACGTTAACTTGGAAGCTGACAGGTGAGAATTTGTTTTGAATTTGAAGTAAAAATTACGGTGTTGATATCTGTCATGTTAATTCCGGATAGTCAAGTCTAGCGAATAAATGTTAAAACAGCTTTCCCTAATCGACAGCTCTTACAACTTTTACTGGTAATGGTGTGTATTCATCTGCACCGATGCAACCAACTTCATTGGTCTAGCTAAAGTTACTGAGGCTAGCTAAACCTCTTGTTAAATATATAGCTTAAACAAAATGTATACCAAAGTAAATACAGGACCAAATCGCACCAATCCAACCTTTTTTTCACAGCAACCCCAGCTGTCAATGGTGGTTCATTTAAACCGTAGGATTGGTTTACCTGACATTGGTAAAACGTGTATAATACCGGTACATTTGTCACAAGATTCTGGGTTATACTGGCTGCACTACGCTACACTGACCACCCATAGAACCAACGGTCATTTCGGTAAATTAGCACTCAACTTCGCTTTGACAATGAAAAGTTTCTTCTTCACATCCCTAACAATTGCATTATTGACCCACCCTGATGGAATGTACTGTTAGCTGTCTGTAGTTTTGTACGCTTTCACTTTGGTAGCAGTGTGTCGTCGTCAGGGGCTGCCTCACTAAAACGCTTCTGGAGGGTTGATAGCCGGAGGCCAAATCGTTGTCTATGGATCTTCCTCCATTTTTGTCATGCTGCATTGTGTGGCGCATCTTCAGCTAGGTTGCCCATTGGGATCAAGCCGTGCGGGTGGGAGGCTGGCTCGGCCTGGCCCTCCTGGGTGCCCCCGGACGATTCCGGAAAATGCCCAATTTCCTTGGGGGCGTTGGGTGTGATGCTGACTCAATGGTTGCGGGCGCATTTGTGCCACAGTATACAGTTTGGATATTTTTGTATAGGCCTGCTCATAAATTTCATTATGACATTTTTGGCCGATCTGTGAAGCATTATTCCGACATTTTAAACTCATCTTAAATGCACGAAACTGATATAAAATGTTTAAAATTAGATTTTTATTATTACATTATTTTAAGTTTGTAACGCCATAGATATGGATGACGTAGTACACAAAAACCTGTACCTACTTACACAATAACTAGCTGATATTATACAAAAATGTTCCACTACGTCTTTGCACATAAGGTTGTGGGAGCAAATTTTTTCTTTTTTAGGTTATCATATTTCAAGTGTTACGTTTTGCCCAATAGGGCAAGAATAAAGGCCAGAAGACAACCCTAAAGACTAGCATCACTTTTATATACACAAACTTTACAACCTGAACAAAAGGGTGCCAATTACAACCAACATTGATTTTTCCCTGTGTCTTATTAGTTCAGTGTTTCTATAGTCTGTTGCACCCATGGGACGAAACAATAAATAAATCCCAGAACCCACTGCATAAACAGAAGTTGTAATTCTTCAACAATGTCTAGTCCCACAAGGGTTTGTAATTCTCTGGGCCTTTCTACTAGCATTGACTTGTGTCAGCGAAACGTCTGATTAGCCGGGGACAATTTACTGCAAGTTAGAATCCTGGACAGAGGAGTAACAAGATTTAACATCCAAACGGAAATCTCCTCTGACATCCTTAGCGAAGGTTCACTATAAGGAGACAGCACAGTCTTAAATGATGGACTACCTGGACTTTATGAGGGGGGATATAAATCAAGTAATGGTCAAAGATAATACAATGGACAAGTTTATTCACTGAAAGTCTTGCATGAAATACATTTTCTACTCATTTCCTATTTTAAACTTAGGCCACTGCCTGGGCTCACACACTGAAACAATGGTTCCAATATGATCCAATGCACTTTAAACATTCCCTGCATTCCCTCAAGCACATTGACATGCATTCTAATAATTCAGCACTAAACTGATTATGCCACTAAGCTGAGTTTGACATGTCTGCTTATTTTAAATAGGCGTGAGGTGATGACCGACGTAAACAAAATTGATATAACCCCCCCCAAATACCTTGGGGCAAAATACATTACCTTCAAGGATCATCCAAAAGAAGTCAGCATAGTCACTGCATATGATACACAGCTGTGAACAGGTCTCCCCACGTTATCCACTTGTTGACAAGGAGTTTAGTTATTGATGTACCACATAGACAGAACCTTGAGGAAGGAGAATGCAGGAAGATTGAGACCGGATGACTCAGTAGGGTGTGCAAATTCCAACCCTCTCCCCGCCACACAAAAAACATGGTGACCAGCCACTAAATAGGCCAGTGGTGTAACTGATTCGTGATGGGCCTGTGTTTGAATAATAATAATAATAACAATAATGACCCCCTGGACCCCCTTACATCCCCAGCCATATACTAGGGCACCCAATCACTGAGTCCATGCACATTACGCGCTTGGGGGGCAGAGCGTCTCTTCCCCATTTATGCCAGTGACACGAATAGGCTCTACATGTTGAGGGGCTTAACACTATTTCCTCTTGAAAATGAAAACGCTATCACGTAATAAAATGGTTTAACCGCTCCACACATTCGCTTAATATTGATTTACATGTGGTCTTACCATCCTGTCTGTGCAACAACCGGTAGACCGGTAGGAGACCGCGTAGGGATGTACTGTTCGTGGTTGTAGTGTCCACTGCTACCTGAAAATATAGGGGAAACATCTGTCTGTGCAATTATTAATATGTATTTCTTATTTGTGTGATTCCACTGCAAAATCTCTATTACATTTCAACACAATGCCAAGTCAATTATTGGTCAATGATCATATAGCAATTTACTTTGTTTTACTTAGTGCGTGTATCACTCACCTGTGTTCCCAACGATTTCTGAATGTGACATTCTTCCTTGAATCTATTTTTACAATTATCTCTGTAAGAATCTAGAAACTCATCATAATTTCTGGGAAAACCGGACACTGCAATAATAAATTTCCCATCCCTGTCTAAAGCTATTGTTCGTGTTTTAAGCTAACAAGTAGAAAAGGATTTCAAACTGCAGAGAACATCAGCCCTGCCATTGGTAGTCGTGAACTTCATCCCCGCTCGTTCACTGGAAATTAGCATAAAGTTGAACATTTCTCAACTGTCACTGCTGCTGGGTGATTTTGTCTCAGAGGGTCGCTCCGCCCACTTTTGTGCGTCTGTAGCACTAGTGTGCACGTAGGGATATTCCTAGCCAGAGAGGCTTACCTCACACCTAACCCAAAAGCACGTGTGTAAAGTAAACATGAGTGATTTCGTCTGATATTTTGTGCAAAAAACGGAAATGGCCAGCATGGCAGTAGCATAAAATCTGAACACGCGTAACGATACATTCAGCAACGTAGCGACCGGTCGCACGTACACAGTGATATAAAACCCACCCCCTTCTTATCAGGACCACCGAGTAGAACAACGTGAACAGCCCTTTGATCCTGACCACCCGCAGAGGCTGGTACCACACAGCTAACATGGGGTCACTTGGGAAGTAACTGGAGCCAGTTTCCAGGAAATGCCTCTAATGTTATGGTGAAGATATTCATGAAAATACTGGTCCTCGGCTGTCGATGGCGGCTTATCTGCCAGACTACATTGCCTAACATGAGATAACGGGATCCTGACTGAGTAAATAAAATGATGTTTAATGCTCATTAATTTTATCAACCAAAGCTATGAAACCCAGATTCCCCAGTGTGAATAAGTAATTACCCCATTACAGTCATTAACTGGGGATCCCACGGCTGGCCCCATTGACTGCAACCACATGTATCTACGTGTAACACGGACTACAGATAAACACGCCCGTTCGAACATCTGGAAAACTGAATTAAAAACTGAATTGTTTTAACGGGGCAACAAACTGATTTACTTACTCATGACAATTCGTCTCGTGGTCCATGGACCACGAGAGCATCAGCTTGCCTTGCTAAGGGCTTTCCGTCTCCTCTTCAGCCTGCTACATTGGGTCCAGGGTGGGATCGTTTCAATGTGCCCGGAGGTGCTGTCACACACATGCTCATAGAGATAAGGGGGAATATCGAAGCGTATGTAGATGACAGGCTCTGTCAGAGGCTCAGGCCTTTGGCGTGGACGGTGAAGCTCTCGTTTTGGGACCACAACGTTGTGAGACAGTGTCCCCACAGCAGGTCTCTCCCTCTACAGACATTGAGAAGTGGTAGGTTGCATTTTAGACGACGGTGTTCTGTGTCAGAATGTATAACACGGCATAGCGAATAGAACACCGTGTGGAACACAAATCGGAGCGAAGGTTAATCACATTTGCTCACGTTCACTGAACATTTAGTATTTGAGTGTTTCCCACAATTCTTTACTTGCATAATCCCACAGGCCCTTCACCATTCTCCATACTTTGCATTCCGTCGGATATTGTAATAAATTCCCATGGTACAGTATGGTATTCAGCTGCTGATGACATTTAAAAATCTGCCTGCTCCAGACATTAGACAATGTTTTTTTTTTTTTACCACAGACCACATTGCCCTACAGTTTTGTATAGAAATTAATGTTGCGAGTCACAACATAAGTAGTATGTTGGCTAATATGCAGCAGGAGTTTTAGCCCTGTTCACACCTTGCATTAACATGCGGTTATGGTGATCCAAACACTATCATATTGAGATTTGTAGCATTTACACATGGTAATGAAATTTCTCTTATCTGCCCACTGGAGCAGATTCTCAGGTCTCCTTCTGCATGCAAATTATTACGACCTGCTTTGAACCTTCACTTGTGACAAAAGCAGTATAAAACAGCAGCCTGGTAATGCCAAACGTTTTTCACTGCCATCGTTGATGCCTGCGTTTGCTATCCCTGATTTAGATAAAATATAATACAGCGCTCTATCTACAACCATACAAATAAATATTAGGAGAATCTTATGAATGTCACCACACAAAAAGGCTGTATATAGGCCCCAGAGGAACTGAACTTAATAAACGGTCAACAGTTTATGTAACTGACTAGACTACAAAGCGCATGCTACAACAGAATGTTCGCTTGTAGAGGAATCATGCAAAATGTATTCATCTGGGATTTGAAATTACAACCTCTTGGTTCATCGTACTCTGGCGATAGCGCTTTGAGTCCACACCTGGTACCACGAATCTTACTGTTCCCATCACTGAAAAAATGTGACTCATCTGAGCAGTTAATATGCTGACATTCTGGCCCAATACGCCCATACTCTTGGGATACACCCTTTTTGGTTCAGTTGTTGGGGCTTTTGTTGTTGGTGGCCTGAGTTCAAGAACTCCTATGTGACCCCCTACGCTCACATTTATATTAATGATATGGTGCGTGTCTTAGAGCCTAATAATCTATTAAGAGTAAGAGTTACACCGTATATACAAGTTACAGACAAAAAAATATGAAAATCAGGCTATAATTGTCACATCCAGGCACAGCAGGTCGGCCGTACTGAGAGATTCAACACCCTCTCACCCTCATTTAGGGCAAGGATGCCTGTTTATTGTTATGGCTCTCACCTGTGCTGTGATCATATCCCTGTTTCATTTCCTTGTTTTCTTATGTCTTGCTGGTCATTGTTTGGATTTTTGTTCCATTTAAAATTGTTTTGTTACACTTTATTTTTTTTATACATTTAAAGTCCTCCATTGTTCCTGTGCCTGTGTCCTGTCTCCTGCCTACAACTTTACAATTATCTCATGAATAGAAATACAAATAATTAAAAGATTAATATTTAAGATACAAATTGACATTATTTTAGGTCAACAATGCCTCATCCAAATGAACCTTCCTTTGGAATAAATTGTTGCTGGCATCGATCTCACAATTCAGCACCCTTGAAAATGTGTATGGCCCAAGCCAACTAAATTGTTGAAATTGCGTGTCAAAATCAACAGCAGAGCCTAGCAAATCATCCCTGTTTATAAAAACAACAGAAAACAAATGTACCATCACATTAGCTTTAAAAAAATTACTACCCTGCAGCAGTAGTTCTCACTACTCTAAAATTAGATCAAGAAGCAGTGCCACTGGCAGTACAGTTCCTGTTTAGTATGGGAGTGAGACTCAGTACGTAATTGACCTCTGTGAGGAGAACGAATCACACTCTGCTTTCTAGGGTGCTAATTCAGTCCGGAGATCAGAACCTGAATTCAGAAGGACACTAGTAAAACATTTAGAGAACTGTGATGTAATTAATTTCCCAGGTTCAAAACATAAAGGTGCAATTGTTACATGCCCATTAGGGCAAGTGTTTGAATAAGTGTTGCAAAACACTAACGTATCAGCTCCTAAACAATGTACTTGGTTAAATACTGATTGAATGTGTGTATGTGTGTGTGTGTGAGAGACAGAGAATGTGTTTAGAGTGTGTTTGACTTAGTGTGTGGATAGTGGATGTGTGTAAATGATCTATGTGTGTGAGTGTACAGAAACACCCTAAGGTGCTGATAAGATTGCAGGGCAGATGTTCGTTTGAATGTCTAGTCTTGAGGTGGAAGCTTTTCTTAGTCTCACCGTCCTGGTATTGATGGTCCTCAACTGTTTTAGTTTATTTAATGGCGGCAGTGTAACAGGAACACTGGGGAAGGAGGGACTTAAATAGGCACTTAAAGAGGCAAACAAGGAATAGGTGACAGGACTGAACCAAGCAGGTAAAACCAATGTACACAAGGACTCCAAACCAAACAGAATCAAAGAAACTAGAATATGCTGATCCCAGAGGAGTAGGGATTTAAGGGTTTTTAAGGACTAAAAATAGCAAATCCATCAAAGCAGACTATGAGTTTTAAGACAAATTTGTTCCTTGTTGGCCGGAGGATCTATATACCAGATATTACAACTCGACGGGAGATGTGGGGCGTGAGCTTTAGAAAACGTCCCAGCATATTGCTTATATCACCAACATGTGGCAAAATTGGCATTATGCGAAGAAAACTAATTACATTTGCCATGAATTGATTAGCCTCACTGGCCACTGGTTGTAAACGTCCCCAAAACTGTACACAATTGAATGTACTTTATGTGCTTATTTGTGCCCCATGTCATCAAAACCAATTTTGTAAACTTGGAATTTAATGTTTAACTGAGGTACTGTAGTGACTCTACTTTTACTTATGCACAAATTAACACCATATTCTGCATCCAGCCAAATTGGGAGTTTTAAGTTCCCAATGATCAAAGTGAATCCGTTAAAACACAACTTTGAGTGAAAGCCGTGTACATAGTTTATGAACATGACTATACTTGTCCTAATTATCACTATTAATAAAAACATTTCTCTGATTGTCTGTAATTATATGTTTGCATTTACATTTCATTTGTAGTGTGCATATAGTCCATTCATGGGTGAAGTCATGGGAAATTCATAATATGAGAAGTGACAATTGGCTCTGACAGGGGATTTTCACAAATGTTTAAAAGTAATTTGTATTTAATTATTTTGACCAGGTTATCATTGAATATTTGAATTGGTATTTAATTTACAAAACTGGTTAAATAAAAAATAATTAAAAAAATAATTAAGTAAAATGCTAAAGGATCACAATTTAGCATCGATAAGATTTTGTTAAGTTTCTTGTTACCATTCGGTAACAAGTTATGTAAATCTACGGCACGTTTCCATGTATTTATCATGAATAATGCTGGTGCTTTGGGTGACTTTTTCAAATAAAACACTGCCAGCTTGCAAAAAGCTAAAATGCCCTGCAAATGCCCGGCAAAGCTACATTCTTCTTCACAAATCTTGTTTGAGCAAGACATTGGATTCTCATATATTTGAGGCATCTGCCAAACATAAAACATTTGGTTTGTTATATTATATAGACTTGTATTGTGGTGCTGAAATGACTGCAGAAATGCTATGATATACTTACTAAGAACCATTTATAATGTATGCCTGGGGTAAGCCAATCCTTCCCTGGAAATCATCCTCCGCTTCTAATCTCAGACTACCTAGAACTTTGGACACTAAGGTAGAGAACAGAAATGTTTCAGCTAGATGTCTTCAATGCCTAAAGTGTAAAAACATTTGTATGTTTTTAATTGAGCTACTAGCTGCTTCAGTCAGAATGTACTACACATCAGAACTGGATCTCCCATTCTGCTCTTTGGCCCTTCTGACTGCTATATAATTCCAGAGGGTCTGGTCTGGGGGTGTATCTTATGATGTTTTTCCAAGCTAATTGGAGTGATGAGCTGAGTTGTTGGACCTCAAGAATAAAAACTAGTTCACCTACTGTTTCTGAACTGTTATACATGTTTAATGATTCCTGTGTCCAGCTGTCAGTAGAAATGTGTCAACATCAAAAACAATAAGGTCCCTAGGTATATTACCTTATCTTAACAGGTTCAACAATATTCGGATAGTAGTTATGCAAGTTCATTAAATGAAAGGTTTCATTCAAATTCTTTACATTTTCAGAGCATCTGACTGTTTTTGAATAAACAGCCACTAGCTCTGTTTTTGACTAGCGCAGTATGAACATATTGATTAGCTCATTGTCTGTGGAACTCTGAAAACAGATCAATCTATTGATCTGTATTATCTTCCAGAAAACTGCCATGGAGCCAAACCCAATTGGCGTCTTATCGGCTCTGTCACATGTACAGTACCTCATGGATTTTCCACTGGGTTCATTTGGCTGATTCGAAAACAATCCGATCATTCATGGCCATAAGGAACATGTCTCTCCTATTGTTAGTAGAACTATGTCCATTGTGAGGACCCAGGAACACTGTTGGATGGTTGATGACATCTAAAACGTGGAAGCTTGGCCTCCTATACATCTGTCCTCTGGTCATTCCAAATAAATGACATTCATGCTAACCACCCCCCTCCCCCTCAGGGTTGTTTTCCTAAAAGGAAATTGTTTCTCCCCCTAAGCGGTTTTTACTGTAAAGCTTTTCCCAGACATCTAAAGCTTTCTGCTTTATAGCAGCAAAGGCAATCTTGTTCATGTGTGAGCTGGACCACAAGTCCATTTATTTCATTGGATCTGTCAGAGTTCAGAGGGTGATAATTAATGCAGGGCTGTGCATTGAACGGACAATAATGTAAAACATGCGCCGCTAAAGGCCAGCAGACATATAAAACACCTTGACAAATCATCTCTGTTAGTGGAAAAGCAAAGTCAGCTCAGTCTTAATCAACAAGATTTTCATCATAATTTTCTGTGTACTTCAAGGCCACGCACGTTATATATGGTTATATATGGTTCGACTGACCCACTGACTGCAATTGGGTGGCAGACTCTGAAAACTGCATCTCCCAAGGTACTTCGTATGTTTCCCCCCAAAACAAAAAGAGAAAAGTAAGGGTTTAAAACTGGTTGTAAAATCAAGCAAACAAATTCCAAGCCTGGTATGTAAACGCAAAACAGACTGCAATGAATAAGACTGAAACAAACACGCAATCCAGCCAACCACCCACCCAGAGCTGACGTTGTAAAGAGAGGAATCTTTCGCTAATGACTGTCATTCCACAGATTGTTGACCTAGGGTTTATGACCCATTGATAAGGTCACTGTGGTTGGATAATGTTTATGACAGGTCAAAAGTTCATGTGTTAGAAGAGACTAATGGGCTAGTGGTCATCAGAAATGTGTACACACTGACAGCATAGAAATACAGCAAGGCGTCTGAAGCTAATGAGAGCCAGGGTCCTGGTGAGGACCATTACAATTCAAAGTTAAACACTGGTATTTTACAACTCCTTTGTGTTCACCAGGTTCAGGAAGTTCTGAAATGACCACGAAAAGGGTGTTCATACTGAGTCATGAAATCAATCTTAAGAAAGGATGCAAAAAGCACTGTGAGCAAAAATTCCTTCAGTTCGAAGTACAAACAGCTGTTTACTCATTAGCTACATTTGGCCTTCGGAATTTCAGCATACACAGAAATTAGTGCTGATTATGCAATTGGTAAAAATAAATGGTTTCACTACACTTAATTGAACAGTGTTCACTTTGCCCACAGCAAGCTGTCTTTGAGCAACATCCGATGATATTGGAGAGGCGACCAAAATGTACCAGTGTCCTGCATGCCCGGTTATTTAATTAAAATTCTAAATCAGTTTTCAGTTTTTCGGACCATGAAGATTTGTTGTTGATGGTGAAAAATAACGTTTAGGAAGATTGATTTTTAATCCTCTTAAGAGTTACATATTCTAACCTAAATAAGCAAGACAACCTCTGACCTTGCCTCAGAGTTTCATTACCTTGACATATTGTTCTATTGATGAACTTCATGCACTTGCCAAGTCATAATGTACTGGATGCTCAAATGACATTAACCAATCCAAACCCCTTTGGACAGTTTCCCTCAACACGGTCTGTCAGAGCAATAACATCAGTGGTGGAGAATCACTGGTGAGTCACTTCTTCAACCTAACTTCCTTTTTAATCAGCTGGCTTCAAACAGAACAGTCCCATATAGTCCCATATACGGATGACGCCATCTCTATAGCACCCCAGACTCAAGCGCGCTGCCGTCTCCCACCTGAACAGGAGTGATACCTATGTGAGAATGCAGTTCATCTTATGCAACTTAAGATCCAGCACCAGCATAGCATCCAAGCGTGTCACTAAGCTCAGGACCCTGGGACTGAACACTCACATCCACTCTGAAGGGGCTGGAGTGAAGCGGGCGAAGGGCTTCCAGTTCCTTGGTGTCCACATCGCCAGTAAACTAACATGGCACACAAACACTCAGACGGTGTGAGAAAAGCATGCCAGAGCCTACTGCCCTCTGAGGAGTCTCAACAGATTTGTTGCAGGCCATCGGTTTCTCAAATATTTCTACAGCCGTAGGCCCACTTGAGTATGGTATGTACAGCACGCTTGGTCGCCAGGACTTTCAGAAGGGGTGGTGCGAACAGCCAAGTACAAATTGGCGTTTCACTTTTACCCGACGCCAGATTTTACCCCGAGGGCTGCTCGTTGGACTGTTTTTGTTAGAAGCGCATCGACCGAGTGGCTGCGTGGCAACAGGCCTCAGCCCCGGCAGGATTTCTAAGGGACACTGTGCAGGGCTGCGAGGAGATGAATGTACGGTGTACATCTAGTAGGTGTGACACTGCTATAGAGGGGGTATGGAGAAACCCAAGAGACTGGAGGAGGGGAGACTGTTCAGCACACGGAGAACAAGTAATTGGGACAGAAAGAAAGGGGGAGTGGCACAGACTGAATTAAAAGAATTGTAAAAAAAAAAAATGATGGAGGGGGAATCAAAGAGACGGGCTGGGATTTGTAGAAAACTGACACAGCATTGTTTACCCCTTTTTTTTTTTCTTTTTTTTACAACAGTCACCCAGGGTGCACACATTTATATGATTTACTTGACAGTGTATTTGACAGTGTGGAAAAACAGAGAGAGAGTTTCTGCTGAGAGAACAGTGGCCTGGGCTGTCTGGTTCTGTTACACCTCAGTGCTGTTGCCTAGGGTCTGGGTTTAAGGACTACAACACATATAGAACAAGTGAAAAAGATGAATGGGAATATAATGAGAGTGCAGTAACCCCTCAAGAATTTGAGGGGCGGTTCTTTTGAACGTGTCTCTGAGGTCTTCAGATTGACTCCATTATCTGCTTGACTCTGTATAGTGCTGCTGATCAAGTAACTAAATATATTTCTGGCAGGCATTTTGATTCCCCTTTCTAACTTTTTAGGGGTTGGGTTAAAAGATAAATTTACATTTTGGTTTGCCCTTTGCTGGACTCCTGCTGATTAGACATCCCCTAAGCAAGTGTCACCTCGTATTTATACCCCAATGAAACTTGGATGACCACTTAATAGTTCTTAATGGCTCACATGAACTTGAAAATATTTGGTTTATAAGACATTTCTAGGGGTACCAATGTTGTTGTTTTTTAAACATGTATTTCTTGATTTAGATTTTGTTTATTCTGATAAATACTTGATCTTTAACATTTTAAGGTTCGATTTCTGTCATTAATTTAATGTAAGAACCAGGGCAAATTAAGACTGAATCAATCGCATGTGACCTCCATTGTACTGGGGTGCTTGGTTTCACAGCATTGATTTCCAGCCTCCCCAAGTTACATACCATTGACAAAAAAAGTCAATTTAAAACTGCAACTCAGATAAAACAACTGTCATTTCAATGTATTTATTCTTTATTTCACCATGCAAATTGACTGAGAACAGATCCTCTATGGCTGCAACGACATGGTAGATCCCAATGAAAACCAACACAGCATAACCTCCCTTCACATTCATCCAAACTCTGAAAGTACACCACAAAAAAGAAACAAATTGCATTTTCATATACTCTCATAGTCATAAGTACACCACAATATACAAATAAAACAATCCATGAAAAAGCAAAACACAATCACAGAAAACAGATCCACCCCAGAAAATAGATCCACCACAGAAAATGTCCCCCAGATAATGTTTAAAGTGCACCAAAGGTGGCATCTTAAACGTACATTGTAACTCATTCCACATGTGAGGTGTAAGTAAGTAAATAAATAAATTGAAATAACAGGAAAACCAAGCATTTCATTGCCGTAACTTACTGCAAATGACAAATAAACTTTTGATCTTGAACTTGAAAGTATAAACTGCTCAGGGGATTTCTACATTTTGTCATCCCTGTGTCTCTGTCTGGTAGCCTGTGCATCTATATGTTTTTAGTTAATCAATATATGGCAGGTGTTTGTGCAGCAGTGCCTTATAGACAAG
The DNA here is from genome assembly GCA_016801105.1 of Esox niger. NCBI lineage: Eukaryota > Metazoa > Chordata > Actinopteri > Esociformes > Esocidae > Esox > Esox niger. The sequence goes on from JACXGJ010006129.1 coordinate 26,978, forward strand.
AGTAGAGTGTATTGCTTTTCATGACCAAGGTCAACCAGGTTACTTTCTGATATAGAATACAATAACAAGTGCCAAACCTGTCCCCGGTACTGAAACGTTAAGCACTATGAAACAAGTTTCAGCACAGTGGAAGATTCATACATGTTTTTACTATGAAACAGTTTTTGGTAAAGTGGAAGCGACATACATGTTTGTACTATGAAACATAGGTTTCAGCAAAGTGGAAGTGACATGCATGTTTTTACTGTGAAACAGTTTTCTGTAAAGTGGAGGTGTCACATGTTTTTACTCTGTGAAGTAGAAGTAAAACCAGTCCGGTCCAAGACCACCGACATAATCAGACCAGTTCACTGCAGTTGCCCTTTAAATCCCGGTTGACTGATGTAAGCTCCCTGAGACGTCGCTGTTTACTCTTCTCACCGATCTCTGAATATGTACGACTGCCATGTTGTATGTTTCTATACAACCTGGCAGTTGAAATAATTCACCAGATATCCCAGGACTTTCCTTATTGCCTGATTAGAGGGCTAGAACAAAAATCTGAATTAACCTGAGGCATGCAGATGAAAACCACTGTCTCTGAAATTCCTATTAACATCATTTTTTAAAACAGAATTTCATTGAATTTCCAGACTAAGCAGTTTTGTACGACACAATCCATTAACCTTTTTTATGAATCATAATGAAAAAGAGAATCTCATCAGGGCTTTTACAGAAATGTAAAATGTATTATTTTCCAGAGGTATTGTTCAAGAGGAATTGATACTCAGTGTAGTCTGCCAGAAGTGGCTTCATATAGCCAGGTGAAGAATGCCAACATGATGTTTCAGTAGTACCTTGCAGATTTCTTTCATTTTCGTTGTGTTTTTTCAGGTGTTTGAGGAGTGAGGGAGCACGGAGTGTGTTTTGAGAGCATCAGCAATCTCTTCATTCTGTTTGTGACAGAGAATTCTTTAGGATCATTCCAAGAAAAATGAAATAAATGCTGAGAAAGTAATAAACCCACAACTCCAGGGAATTTGTTATAACTCAAAGACCTGGAGAGCAGTCAGACAAAGAAATGTAACAAAGATAGCATGCTGACTGTGCAAACTGTTTAGCTTTGGATTTGAAAAATGTTTATTAACAATGTTATAATTTTACTATTTCTTTATTTTATTTTTGACAGCAGCACAGATCCAAGTGTATATCCCGCTGTGCATGAACATTTCACTGTACTGTAGTCATTAACCTGCAGAGAGACTCCAACCATATTCATCCGTGGACTTAAATGCCAGAGCACATAGGCAAGCGATGATTAATGCCCTTGGGCTAGACATTCCAACTGAGTGCCAGAAAAATAGAATAAATCACCAAGACAGCTTAATTCAGACATTTTCTCTTGAGCAGCTCATCAAGTTGAGAGTGTAAATCTGCTACATTCACAGTTCATTTTTAGCCAGTAGTAAACCCATGTTAGTTTGTTAGTTATAGTTAGTTTTATTTGTATTATTAACTCAGAACTAACCACACCTTGGCCCCAATGAAGAATGCATCTTTCATGAATAGTGCCTCTCTACTTTTTTAAAGTCACTCTTACAAAATGCTTTCTTCAAATTTAAAGCGATCACAGGTCGCACCTTTGTCCAAACTCACCCGCTATGTTGACCAACAGGCTCTCTGTGGCGTAACAGAACATCCAAACTCATTGTTGCCACTGTGTCAGTGGACGCAGCTTGTAATGTGATTCTCCTCAGCAAGAATCTATTGAACCGCTGCCTGCAATCACCACAAACATCATTCCCCCTCTAGCACAACACGTCACAGCCACGGAGTCGACACAGGTCAGCACACAGAGGACAGAGCTGCTATTCTGCATACTCCGTTGCAGACAATTTCAGTACGAGGCTGTGGAAACGAGACCCAGACAGTGTCCCCGGAGAAAGAGAAAGGCTGCTCGATGCTTCACGCCCTGTGGTCTCCACACGCAGAGTAGGGCTCAGATGTGCAGTTCCGGAAGTGGATTCTCAGCAGAGCTCATTTAGGCATTTGACTGTGCAACGTCGGCGTTCTGTGTTCTGCAGACGGGCCGTGGAGTGGACGCACGGCCCAGTAGGTACCACTCACATGGTCTGTCAGCGGATAAATGACGGAAGCTATATTGGGTTTTTAAGGGTTTTCAGGAAACTGTGTGGTTGCATCAAGCTTGCAGAGGACTAGCGATACCGTCTTCCCCTGGTCGGGGGTGTCAGGGTTGCCTAGAGGTCATGGGTATTAAGCCAGTCAAACAAAGGTTGTAGGATCTAATACTAAAGCTAAAGGTAACAGAAAATACTGCTCCTGATTGCTCCCTATATGCTTTCAGCATGCGTACATGGCAAAATAATTTTTTAAAAAAAAGAACATGCTCTACAGTTGCTTTTGTCTTTCTTCTAAGTAAAAACAACTTAAACACTTGTTTTGCAATGTCCTTTTGATCATTACTTATACAGTCGCAAAGATTCATCTTTGTTCTGTTTGTTTTTTTTCACTCTGACCTTTGTCACAATGTTGGGGGCTGCAGTGATGAAATCTGGTAACAAAACAACTAATGAAATCATCATTCACCTTTTAATTGTGTACATTCAATAAACGGTGTAGTGAAGAGAGCTGTGGCGCAGAAAGAGGATGAAGCGGAAACTTCATGGGGAGGCATGGGGAGTGTGTGTGTGTGTGTGTGTGTGTGCCAAACACCACAGCCCTTCATGCTGCTTGCTCTGCCCCAGCGATGTGGGAGTAGGAACAGGGGAAAGACAAACAGGAGACGAGGGGCACAGAGTCCGACGGAGTTCCGACCGCCCGCACCCCATCATCCCAAACCATCCGCAGTAAGACTTGTCCGAAGACATCCCAGATACCTTTAGAGAGCGATTTTGGTTTATTTTACTCCCCACTGCGTGCTCCGTTTCGGTCAATAAAATTCCCTCCAGGACAGTGAACACTGCCAAAGTAATTGTAAAACTTTGTGAAATTCGCTAGGATTTTAAGGTGGTCCCTGAAGAATTTGCTATTCTAAAAGGGTCCCAAGCCCTCAATGTTGAGAACCACAGGTTAAGGCAATGAAATAAATGGGGCACGCAAAGCCATTATGTTATTTTCAGTGCATCAAAGACATGAAAATCTTATGTCCAAAACTATACAAGAGTAGGCTATGACATGAAACATTTTTTAATAACTGCCAGCAGTTTCTTTAAATGGAGACTTTGCTGTTTAATAACGTCTGTAATTTGGGCTGTCTCACTGTAAAACCAACTGCACTGGTCATATTAGGCCTACTGATTTATAATTGATGCTGTCAAATGGCCCACAGCGAGGATGTAATCCTAGTTCAGGTGTACATTATTGGCCAATAATCAATGTCTTGTAGCGGGACTCACCCATAGCGTGTCTTGCTGATGGCTCCTCACACTATTATGTTGCTCTCTGAGTCGAAACTTCGGCAAAGAAACCAATTAAAAGTTCATGGTGCGAGACTTTCAATTTTGTTTTCCTGTGCTTCCCAGTTCCCACCAAGACTAAGAGCTCTGGGAAATGTAATGGAATCGTAGTCCAAGAGCCTCCAGGATAGTAGACGGCAATTGAATTTCCTACGTGACGACCGAATGATTCAGTGAACGAAATAGCTGGTTGGGAAAGTGGCGTAAATTGAGGCACAGTGTGGACAAGTAACAAAGCCTGATGTGGTTACATGAAAAGGACTAATTTTGGACTAAGTAAATGAGGTAGCAGATGACAGCGGCAGCTTGTCAACATTGAGGCCATTTCTTAGGCAACTCATATGTGCTAATTCTGCAGCTACCAGATTACATCTAAACCTGACATAAAGTTACACCATATCCACCTGAGGATACAGAAGCACCTTGCTGCACGTTTGTTGTTGTAATATGCGTGAAATGAGCGTGCATGACTTTCTTGTTGGATTTGACTGAATGTTTTTATTACAAATACCCCAGCTTAACAGTAGACAGGGTCGCAGTTTGACTGAAAGCCTCTTGAGTTTTGTGTTTTTTTTCGGTTTCATGGAGCTGACAGATATGGTGTAATTTAAAATGCCAAGCCATAGTGTGAGCTAGGATACAGCACATAATGGCACAATTAAAATGCCAAGCCAAGCTGTAATCTGGGGCCTGTGGGACGGGGTTCACTACATTTCCCCTTGCCACTGCGGACATTTGTATTTCAAGAATCCTGGGAATGTTAGGTGAATTGCAACAACAACAGTTCACATTCAAACCGACTAAACCCAATCCAATAAAGTAAAATGTTTCATAAGAGAGGGTTGAGCTTTTCCACTGCCAACCTGGGTTCTATTAATCATTAGAAATATTAGCATGCACACCAATTCCTGTTGAATATAGAATATACAATACAACCATTCTACAAGTTTCCCCAATATTTATGTATATCAATGAATTGGTCTGTCTTGTAAGCCAATACGTTTTATATTGCCATTAGACATGCTAACAGATAGCGCATCCCCAGTCTGATTATCATCTGAAGTGGTAGATTTCTAATGAAATTGTGCATTACATTCTTTTTTTAAATGTTAATACATTTCCAATGTTCATACAGTAACCGTTTGATAGAGGGCTTTTTGTGGGCATGTTTGTTTCATCACTCTTCGAGTGAGTTAGCTAGCAAGCTTCTCTGCTAGGGCAGTTGCTACAGATCACACCCACCACTGTTCTGCTCTGCGAATCAATCAGATGTATTTTATATAGCCCTTCTAACATCAGCAGTTCTGTGTCAGCAGAGTGGCATCTGAAATAGTCAGGTATCGTCTTGATCTGCGACACAACCAGGAGGACTTTGGACAGGGACGGCAACGAGTCAAGCCTGGTACTGCGCAGGTGTGGGCCAAGGCCTGAATTCCTCCTAAGTTTAAAACAGGAAAATTTATATCTATAAGGATTTATAGTGAAGGAGAACTGACCCTACTTCCCCAGCACAATAATATAGCAGCGTAAGACCTTGGGGCTGAGACGGGGGATACAGACAGGGTCAAGATTTCTTACAGTTTTTTGGAAAACGACCATGCAGCCAGAGGTTCACAGTGAGATCTGCCAACATAACTCTTTGTTTCTTGGGTCCTAAAACGAGCATTACTGTTTTTCTTGAATTTAAAAGCAAGAAGTTCTCGGTCATCCACTTCATAATATCTGAAACACATACTTCCATGGTAGCTAATTTAGGGGCTTCTCCATGCTTCATCGAAATACAGTGGATATAGAAAGTATACACACCACTGTCAAAATGCCAGGTGTGTGTGATGTAAAAAGATTAGACAAAGATAAATCATGTCAGAACTGTATTTGTGATTAATCACTTTAGTCACTTTAAATGATGACAGGTGTGTTATGATTTTAATGTGATTGGTTAATTCTGAATACAGCCACATCCCGAGTTATAAGTGTGTGCACATATATGCAACCAGGTTATTGCAAGGTTCTTATTTATATTTTTTTCCCTCGAAGATTTCAATTTGTTTTTCAATTGAATTGTTGACATTATAGGTCACATGATTTATCTTTGTCTCATTCTTTTATATAACAAAAACCTGGCATTTTAACAGGGGTATGTAGATTCTTTTAAATCCACTGTATATAACTGTGTGTCATCAGCATGACAATGAAAATGTGCATTGTGATTCCGGATAACATCACCAAGAGGCAGCATATTTGTGAGAACAATAATGGGCCCTGAACCGAGCCTTGAGGAACACCAAAACATACTTTTAATTTGTCAGAGGACATACCATCTACACATACGAACTGATATCTTTCAGATAAATAAGATATAAACCAGGCTAGAACATGTCCACGTAGCCCAATAAGGGTTTCCAGTCTCTCTAAGAGAAGGGAGTGATCAATAGTGTCAAAAGCAGCACTAAGATCAATAAGCAACAGGACGGATGCAGAACTTTTGTCTGAGGGCATTAGAAGGTCGTTTGTTACCTTCCCGAGTGCAGTCTCAGTACTATGATGGGGTCTGAAACCGGACTGGAGCATTTCATAAATGTTATTTGTCTTCAGGAAGGCATTCAGTTGTTGGGAAACACATTTTTCCAAGATCTTTGAGAGGAATGGGAGGTTTGATATTGGCCAATAGTTCTTTAATATGTCTGGATCCAGATTTGATTTTTTTTGGAAGAGGCTTAATTTCTGCAATTTTTTTTGGTTTGGTACACATCCGGAGGAAAGGGAGCAATTCATTATGTTCAACATTGGCTGACCTAGCACCGGATAGCTCCTTAAGAAATGTTGTTGGAATCGGGTCTAGCTGACAATTTGTGGGTTTAGAACTCATTACATATTTAGTGAATGTCGAGTGATACGGGGTCAAAAATCTCTGTGTTTCATTTGTGTCATTCTCAGGTTCCAATACCTACATCAACTATGTTCAGTAATAATTTTATTATGATTGTGGATTATATTTGCCTATCCTGACAGCTAGCTGAAGAGAAACAAGGAGAAATAGAGACTTCTGAGAAACAGAGAGGGAAAAACACAAATAGGGGGAGAGAAAAACAGAGGGAGTGAGACAAGAAGCAGCGAATAGAGAAGTGCAGCTCTATGAGAATAAAAAGAGGCTTTATTTGACATATGTGTAGTGACGGATAGAGAAAACCCCTTGAGCCTGCCTCTGCATCTTCCAAACCTCCTGTCATTGTAGACCATCAAGACCAACTACCTTTCACATCTCCTCAGTGCAGGGAGGACGGGCCAAAGCACAGCACTATGCCCCTGTGGTTCAACACAAGACAAGAGCATGGCATGCCAATCTCCATAGGTTTGGGGCCTTTTCTCAATTGCGTTCTCCTTGCCTCTTTATGAAAACTCACTAAGAGAAGTTCAGAGGGGAGTGACCACTGGCTCTCTCATCCAATGACTTTTGAGAAGGCGACTTGGTTAAAGTTGAAATCAGGTGAGAAATAACGAATAACAAAGGCTAATGTTCCCAAAATCTGGAATATTTCAGATTACAAATGTACTTCTGACAGTTAATATATGCATAAATGTGTAGTAGTATTTTGTTGCAGCACAACCGAGATCCAGTGCCCTCTATTTCATTTGGAGCACGGACATCTGTTTGTCATTATTTCCCTCACCTGTGTTTCTGATCACTGTCCCTATTTCAGTTCAGACAACTGATACTGATTTCTTTGGATTTTCTGCCTATGCTTTATGAATTCACTTAATGTTTGTGTAGCTGGATTGAGATGTGGAACTTCCTGAACTGATATATTTTAGGATTTCTCTTGTTTGAAGTCTATTACATAATTTTTGCTTAATCAGAATATTTTGGCCTGCTACCACTTCAGTCCAGGAAGGGCAAGGTACTCTGTGAACATCAAGTATAACAGCCATCACTGCCCATACAAACACGCATACACTCCCCAAGGCAAAACGATACCATTTTAAACAGCCACCGTGCGTTGTCATGACACTGAATGAAGATTAACTAATAGGAAGCCGCTATCACTGACTACAAGGAGTCATGGATTGAATTGGATTAATCGTTCTAAAGGTGCCCTTCAAATTTTCTATAATGTGATCCTTTATCGTCTGCCTATGCCAGCATCTTGCATAATATTCTAGGGAGTAACAGCAAGGCCAGTAGGCCTGTTGAAATGTAGTGTGTTTCATGTAGCGCATGCTTCCAATAAAATTGTCTCCGGGCTGGGATTTTTGCTAAACCCAGCAACGCATGTGCAATTAATACAACCTGACAATTTTAGCTTTTATATTGTCAACCAGTGGCAGCTTGAATTCAAAGACTAGTCAAGATAAATACATACCCTATCACGGTAGGCGATGTTATATGACGGGATGATGGGAGAACGTACACAGCCCCTACCTCACTGGTGTCAAGCCGGTTCCATGGAGGGCCGAGTGTCTGCAGGTTTTCACTCTCACCTTTAATTTGATTGATTAATTAGGTCACTCATTGGTTAGTTTCTACCCTCACTTGGTTGTTTAAGTCTGAACGGGGAACCAATTTATAGGAAAAAACAAAAACCTGCAGACACTCAGCCCTCTGTGGAACAGGTTTGATACCCCTGCTCTTCTTCCATCCTTACTGCACAGACCATCACTGGAAGGTGTTCCTACACACCAAGTTATATCAGATTTGCAAAATTTTTTATACTAGTTATGAACACTGAAACACATTCTGTGATCTAATGTCCATAAATGTATATAAAAATATTTTCAATTGAGAGAGTATCAATATTTAGATTAAGTTGCTTTGAATATGCAGTCTTTGAGTGGCTGCACCTGCCATAGGCAGGTTTGCTTAATGTCCATTCGGCTTCTCTCCTGCAGCGGTCCAAAGGACCAATGCTTCGGTCTACTTTCACTTGGCCATCGTAGCATTCAGCTAACATAGTTGAGGGTGATCTATGAGGATGTTGTAGGTTTATAGTTGCCAGTAAAATAGCAGTATTATTGTGAAGTCAGATGGTGAGCTGCTTGACATTTGACAGAAAGCTTTTTTTCCAGGAACCCAAAATAGGTTGTACTAGAAAAGAGCTTCAGCTAAATTACGTAAATATGAATTATTTTATAATGCCTTTTATTGGGTGTGCTCACGATTGGTAACCTGCCGTCTGAAAAACACTTTGTGAAGTACTCTGGCCCATAAGGCTGAGTCTGCCAGCAGGTCTCTTCAAGGTGCCAAGATAGATTTTAAAATACTGCTCATAATACACCAGTATGCCCATTTGTCTGAACCCACTGTGTGTGTGTGTGTGTGTGTGTGTGTGTGTGTGTGTGTGTGTGTGTGTGTGT
>JACXGJ010006130.1:0-35784 GCA_016801105.1 Esox niger
GAGAGAGAGAGAGAGAGAGAGAGAGAGAGAGAGAGAGAGAGAGAGAGAGATTTTTATCGTGCATACATTATTTTATTTCCATTTATAGGACATAAGAGTTTAAGAGACGATAATGGGTTTTCAAATGAAATTTGTATCGAAACAGCAACTCAGTACTCAGCCTACCTTTAAAATGATAGAGACGATTGCATTCCAGAGACAATACCGAGTGTATTATGAGTTAACCAGCTCCAACTTTTGGGTCCAAACATTTAATTTCAAAGACTTCCGCAAAAAACTGACTAGAACTCTAAACAAAATGTAACGTAGCTTCGGCTTTAAAAGCCACAGCCCAATTTTATGTACTCCCTGGCATTTTCCTTTCAGAAGATGTATCTTGCCCGTTTGTAGCTCAAACAGTTAGGGAAGTACAAACATGTTTGTGAGTTCTGTCTTTTTCTGGAATTTTTTACTTTGATAAATACCGCAAACCACACATTTTATGAAATGCAACAAAAAAATATATTGTAGGCAGATTCATATTTTTAAATTATCCACAAACACATATGGAGCGGTTGGGAACCGAATGAGATGTTACATTCAACTAGAGGCTCTTGTAGGTAATGTTCTCAACAACCAATGTTTACTTTTTTAAGTGGAGATGGAATAAAATCTCTTTTATTTTATTATAATAAACTATTTCTTGAAACCTCCCAGGCATGGCTGTGTATAAGTTTGTTTATACATGCATAATCTATAAGTAGAATCACCCTTATTTAGATATAAAATTCGAAGTTTTAAAGCAAGTTGTTTTGATTAGATGGGGCTTTCATTGGCACATGCAGACCAGTGACATATTAATAAAAGTGACAGAATGATCAAAAAATAAAGGAAACACTTAGATAAATGAGTTGAAGAACATAAGGAGAGCAGAAGTCTCAATGAACTGCTTTATAAAATTAGGCATATAATGCTATCATGCTTTGTAGCATATATGGAAATGCTTTGCAGGCCCAGTTAGCCTCGACATACGATCAAGATGGCAAAAGGAAGGGAGTTTGAAAGAGGGTACATTATTTGGGATGGGGGAGCTTCAGTGACAAGGACTGCTCAACTGGCTAGTGTTTCAATAGGAACAGTAACTAAAGTTACAATTGCATTTAGATCTGTTGGACAGCTATCAATAAAAAGGGTTGGAAATTGTTGTCGAACGCGCACATTCGATTACCATGATGCTCGTGCATTTTTGCGAGATGTAAGGAAAACCGAAGAGCAACTCTTTCCAGTTGACTGAGAATGTCACTACAGGACGTGATCAGACTGTCAGCAAGAACCGTCCGTCGGAATATCCCCTCACAGAGAGGGATATTACAGTAGGGTTGCTGTGTATAAACCCCTCATTACAAAGGTTTTTCCTTTTATTGGTCACCGGTCTATAGAAGTCATAGAACACAATTTTCGGCGAACCCTTTTGGCTCAACAGCGCCACTTTTACTGAGTGTTGGTTCAAAATCCCCAAATGCGTCTATAGGGCTTAGAAGTGAGTTTGACACATGATATGTACATACATCGTCCGTCTAGCCTGGGGAATGAGACCGAAACCTACAGGTCACAGACATCAAACTGTTCACAAATGAGCAGACACAGAGGCAATCATACCTGTCTGTCTTTCTGTAGCCTCAAATGGTTGTCTTGTTAATAGAAGCTGACTTTTGAAAGATAACCCCTTATATGGACATTCTTATTTTTGGGGATTGGCTTGGAATGCGATGTATTCATTTTACGTCACTTTACCTGGCCAGGACACGTGTAACGAAGGAGTGCCTTCCTGTCCAAGTGAGAAATCTTGCCCAAAGCACAGACAAGGGATCAGTTTCACAATACCGCTGAGGACAAATCGTTTTCTATGGGCAGACTCTGGATCAGCATTCCAGTTCATTGTGCAAACCAGATTGGGTGGAGCAAGCCGGAAATGTATTGAAGGGAACTGTAGGGGAAGCAACGGTAAGCGGGCAAAGTGATTTGAGACATTCGACGGCTGAGACCGGACCGCAATTTTCCTGCCAATGCAACTTTTTATATGTTTGTTAGAATTATTTGAATGTTAACCGTGTGCGACAGAAGGCGCAATTTTTTTTCACAGCGGAAGCCAACAAATTAGGAAGGCTTGCTTGCCACGTCTGTAGAAAAAAAATAATCTCTGTTTCCTGGGTAATGATAGCAGCAGGAGAACTGTCTTAACCATCCAGCGCCGGATTAGTTTGAAAATAAATTTTAGGCTCTGCTCTTTGCAAGAGCGCACATTCCAGTTTATCCTATTACGTTTGACTGTCTTCGCGGGGTGTAGCTGCTTTTTATTCATGTTCAGGACAACTCGAGTCTTCTAAGAAATAGTTTGTTTTATATAAACGTACAAGGCCCAAAACATAAGAAAATGTCTGGAAACAACAGCATCGACGCGGTGAAGCGAAAGATAAAAGTTTTACAGCAACAGGCAGATGAAGCTGAAGAACGAGCAGAAATACTTCAGAGAGAGGTCGAGGTGGAGAAAACGTCAAGAGAACAGGTAAAAAATATATTTTATAATCGTCAATATACTTCAAATTTTTCCTGTTACATATTTCCATTTCCGAGTTCAATACAATGTTTCGTTTGGGTTTGCGTTGTTACGATGGTTATATACATTATTTGTAGGAATATAATGTAAGGTATTGCGCAACATGGGTGGAGCCTTTTCAACCAAACGAAATGAAGATATTTCAAAGTAGGTCCCCAGCCCGTAATTGAATTACGTACCCCCCATTCAAGAAGCTATGTTCCGGATACGAGTCACAGCTGGCATGATGCATCCAAACTGATATCCAAACGCACTTCAAAATGGAATGTTTTTCCCCCCTTAAATGTTTTTTCATACATTGCATTCAATTTGATTAACGTTCATCTTTTTAAGTGTGTATAAGCAGACTACCAAAAGACTTCTACATTTTATATTGCACCTACAATAATGTTTTTGCCTTCGAATATAGCTGTCGGATAACCTGATTAAAAGTTTATGCCTACCCAGTTAAGTACTGTATATAGGGCTGCCTACATTACCTTACGAACGTAACTCCTCAATCAGCAAGTATCCAAAGTATTCTGAAGTGTTTATTCAACTGGGTGAAATGGATTGTAAAGAACAGTATTCTGTATTAAGTTATTTATTTATCCATATTGCCTAAAACCTTGTCTGGCGTACTGTTAAACCGGAGGGAAGCCTGGATCTTGACAAGACTTTGCCGCTTTGTGTCATACAGAAGGCTAACTCCTTTCATATTAGTCAGTGTTTCCATCCATTCCCTATAGTCTCTCCATCTATGGCAATCCCTCTCCTGTCATCTGCTTTTTCAACCCGTCTGTATGCCCGGGCACACTGGCAATTTGTCACTTTAATCGTAACAGCATTAAACATGTGTAAGCTAAATGTTTCCTACAGAGCTATACAATTGGTTGTCTTTGTAACCACAAACGATTGTATAACTTTGTCAAGCAGGATGGTCACAAGTCATGTGCAAAGCAGAGGGAAACAGTTTCCAGACCCATGTGTGGCACCTTGGCAGTGGAACAAGTGTGGCACTCCTAAGCCGCTGCATGACATTTGTATTGTAACATTGGCATGTTGTTGTTACCAGTTTAGAGACCTCTTAAAACAGAGGACCACACTTTCAAATAAGTGGTCTAATAAAATGAGTGCAGACATTTTCCCCCCCAGAATGTTTTTTTTTTTTTATTGTTGAAAACCTACTGAATATCTGTGATATTGTTCCACGCAGAACACAACCTTGGTATTGAATGGATGAATGGATGAATGGATGGATGAATGAATGGATGGATGCACGGATGGATGCACATGTTGACAGAACCTAACCCTTTCTCCCGTCCCTGACATAGGCTGAGGCTGAGGTAGCCTCTCTGAACAGGCGTATCCAGCTGGTTGAGGAGGAGTTGGACAGAGCCCAGGAGAGACTGGCCACAGCTTTGCAGAAGCTAGAAGAGGCTGAGAAGGCTGCGGACGAAAGCGAGAGGTCAGTGGGACACACCCACAGTGCACATGCACAAAAAGGGAAAAGGGGTCCACTCACTAACGCTGCTCCAAACCTCTAACTCAATTTGACTTATTTACTGTGGTTGTATGATCATTTTTCTTTTCATATGCCGAGATGGCAAGCTTGCCTTCTAAACATATGAACTGGCCATACTGCTCACATGTGGACTTTGAGCTAAGGCCGTGCGCTGAGAAGCGTGGGCTTGGCCTCACTAGTCATGGTTGAAATGTTCTGAATGTTGTCCTTGCTGTTGGACTGGAAGAGAGTACGCATGGGAGTAGCTTATGTGTACCCATTTGCTATCTCTCGCCACATGAGTTACAGTTGGCCTTGAGCCAGGGCTTTATCCCCTAATGTGTGTCGTCACCCGTCGTCCCTCCAGTGCGTTAAATGTGACACACTGCTGACATGGTGCAACATCAAGTGTTTAGCCTGGATGGTTTCCTCAGTCGGACTGTGAAATGTTTCGCCTGTCAACAGCACTGAGGTGGCTCAGACGGGTCGGGCGTAATGTGCCGGTGTCGATCCGTTGAACGCATTTGTGTTTATTCCAGGGGCATGAAGGTGATTGAGAACAGGGCGCTGAAGGATGAGGAGAAGATGGAGCTGCAGGAGATCCAACTGAAAGAGGCCAAGCACATCGCCGAGGAGGCTGACCGCAAGTATGAGGAGGTGAGGATAATGGACGCGCGCATGTCGGCCTTGAACACACGCGGCGCTCTCCTCAGAATGGGAGTGCATTCTTAGCCATCTTCGTACTTGAGCCGCATTCATAAGTTAAGCTACTGTTGGAATACATGCACTGTGGTCCATTAGTGTTTGGACAGAGGCAATTTTTATGTTTGGTCTGTACACCAGCATGAACCATTTTACAGTATGATTTAAATTTGTAAAAAGGTATAGCTGTATGGCTCTCAGTGGCAACTTCAAGATCTTGTCTAGATGTTTCTTAGCTGCTTTTTTTAGTTGGTTGTTTTTCCACATGATTTAAGTGTCTGTAGGCTTTACCAAGTTGTGGTGGAAGGATTATACCACATATCGTGTGACTTGAGTTTCCTTTCTCCAACACATTGTTTTTCCATCCGCTGCCTAGTAGTGACCTCTGTTGTCTCAAGTAATTCATCTGCTTTAATTAGTTTGGTGGAAACCCGATTATTGTCCAAATGCTTAAGGACCTCACTGTGCAACAATGTCGTGGCGTGTTGCAAACATCGCTTCAGCATTGCCTCATACGCGCACGCAGATGGACAAAATGAGGTTACTATAATCAGCCTCAACATCAAGAACTGGATGAGGTCATTTTCAAATACTTTCCCTGTCACATAAGGCTTTAAGAGTACTGGTGAATTTCTGACCTATGTGTCCCTAATTTCTGTCTAGTGTTCCTCTCCACTCACGCTTCACCCATGTGCCACTACAATCGATGCCAAACTTCTGGGCAATTGTTTCCATCTGTCCTCTAACTTGGAGTAATTGTGTGTCTGCAGGTGGCTCGTAAGCTGCTGATCATCGAGGGTGATCATGAGCGCACGGAGGAGAGGGCGGAGCTTGCTGAGGCGTGAGTGTCCTTATTATGGGACTGCACTGCAGTAAAACAGACACCTTCACAAGCGGCGCCAAACTGACACAGCTCTCATTCAGTTTCTGTCAATATTTAGGCTGATGGGTTAACCAGAGGTTGACACAGGAGTTAATTTCCCCCCCCATCCTTTCTTGTCCAGTGGGTATTTTTCCCATTCTATATTGATACCGTTTAAGTTCTGTAACCACCGAACTTTCCTCCCCTGTCCCGATTAAAAAATAAATCGAATAATAAAAATGAACACACCCACACTGTGCCCTTTCCTTTAGCAAGGAAACGAGGGATGTGAGTGTAAATGCTTTAACTTGTAGTTTTGTCCTTTTCCGTCTTTAATTGATTAGCCGGATGTCTCCCAATAATTGCCACATCGAGGTTGTATTGTGAATTGTTTTATATAGTATGCCATGACGTTGTGATAAGAAAGTAATAAGTCAGCAGACAAACATGCCGTTTCAATTGTTAGGAAAATTGTTCTGTCATCGTTTGTAGGTACATGAAGTTCACAATTCCGGAGTTTGTGTCTGTAAGTCATGACATGTATACAAAAATTGAATTTGAATGTTAAATAGTGATGACTGTAATTTCCTTGTCCTGAGGGATCTGCCGAACACTGGTTCCAGTGTCAACCTCTAGCGTGCACCTGTATTACAAATATGTAGCATTTTACATGTCCAGAACTTTGGTCCTGTTATGAATATTCTGTTGACAGAACTACAGTACTTGATTACACTTGAACAAATCCCTGTCTACATCCATGAAACACCAGGCCAGATTCAAATGCATTGTAAAATACACATACTGCTTGAATTCTGTCCATTCCATAGTACAGGACCAACCCTAATCAAGTATAGCTCAAGTATGTGAAGTATTGGACATACAGATGTATTCAAATATATTGGCACCTGTGCACTTCACTGTGGAGTTTTTCCCCTGTAGTAACCTACAGGTGAGGATGTATTTTAAACAAATTTCAATTTCAGTTTACCTCTTCCAGTTTAAGTCCATCATACACATGTTCATACCAAACATTCCTTCGTGTTCTGAAAGAAGTAGTTAATCATTCATGGGTGCCAATATATTTGACCATACATCTGTATTTATGTGCCCCAGTTCTGTGCTAGCAAATAGCGTCACCCCAAAGCATCCCTGCTGTTCCCACGGCCATGAGTATAAACAAGTGTATTTTCATAACAATGGTTCTGTATCCTAACGAACAACGCTCCCCCTCTGTCCGTCTCTGCATGTTTCTTGGGGTCCGACCTAAATTCCACGCATGACCCCTGAACCCTCCATACTCTCCGCCCCCCTCCTCCGCATGTATAACAGCAAAGTCAGGGTCTTGGAGGAGGAGCTGAGGGGTTTTGACCAATCACTGAAGTCCCTGCAAGCCTCTGAAGACCAGGTAGTGTTTGTGTCTGTCTGGAGTGTGTGTGTGTGTGTGTGTGTGTGTGTGTGTGTGTGTGTGTGTGTTTTGAAAATGAATATTTTGTTGTGTATACTGAAAAGGAGGGTATGTGGGTTTTGTGAATGCGTGTATATCAGGTAACTTTCCAAAACACCCGGGTTTGTCAAATTGGGGGGAGGAAGGCAGCGTAGTGGTTAGAGCATCTGACCAGTCACCAAGATGTCGCTTGATCAAATACCAGAGCTGGTGAGGTAAGCAGTCTGTTCTCTCCCTGAGAAATGCAGTTAACCCCAACTGTTCTCCAGGTCTTTACTGTGTATGAATTTGGTAAGAAACAAATAATACCTGAAAAATCATGAAAAGGTTGGGATTGGGGTAAATGTGCAAAGATCTCTCAATCCTAATGAAGACTGTTTAAGAGCGATTGCAGGGGTGGGCCAACTTAAGCCCGCTGGCCAAATCTGGCTCGTGGTTGGTTTAAAATAGTTGTAGTGGAGGTAAAACATAACTCACCAGCCCACTGTTATACATTGGAATCTTAATTTAAATCATTTAGAAATTGGAAGAGTCCTAGTGTGTAAATGTTTTAATCGCTGCCTTCTGGCCTGAAATTATTTATGATAAACAAATAACAAAACAGTTCATTTCAAAATCCTAATGGGACCCCAGAGCCAAAACATTTGCCCTCCCCTGATCTAAAGACAATTGGTTGAATTTCAAGCTAAATATTTGTTGGTAGTATCAGCTTTATAGATAAAGACTTCATTTCTGAACAGTGAGTGTATTTTCTGTGCGTGAGCATGTGGCTGTGAGGTGAAAGTGGTCGTCATCAAAACTGTGGCCTCAGGACAAACGGGTGGTCCCCTTAAATGACTCCACAACCTGCCAATTCAACCTCTTCTGTCCGTCTTTTCAGTTTCCAGCTGGTATCTGTCCTCGGCCGACAATCGCCTCCTTTTCCTTTCCCTGCCCTATTCTTTCCTCAACCTTTTGCATGACACCCAATGTGCCTTGCTAACTGCAGTGAACTCGTCTTGCTTGTCTTCCTTATAAGGTTGCATACATTTTATTTCCTGTTTCGACATGTGGGCTCACTTCAGTATGCTGATATGGTAATGTAACGGGTCTTAACCACTGGTCTTCGTGTTTAACCACATGCCCCTTTCCTGCTTTTACTGTCTGTCATCAGGCTGTTTCATTCTCTGTATTCCACAAGCATCTACGCCAAACCCCGACTGACTCCATTACCATCAGATATCTTAAACTGTACTGCTGCTCTTTGTTCACTGTTACTCTTTCCTCCCCCTTTTCTCTGCTCTGCCCTCGTCGCCGTCTGTGCCATCTCTCTTTGCGTTCTCTTGAAATGAAAACTCAATATGGCGACTTCTCCTCGCTCTGATCCAGTAAATGTGCTGAACTAGAGGAGGAACTGAAAAACGTCACCAATAACCTTAAGTCCTTGGAGGCCCAGGCAGAGAAGGTAGTGTGTGCGTGTGCATGCGCGTGCGTGCGTGTGTACTTCAAGTTGCACCAGCATGCTCACTGTGTGTGGTTTCCTGTAAACATACATCCATGAGGACATTCTGTAGCAAGTATTGTGCGTGCTGACGTTGATGAGGCTACCGTCTTTGCGTGTTGGTATGTAGTGTTTGTGTGCCGTGTGTGTTTGTCAGAGGGTCTGCTAAATTGAGGCTCTGCTAAAGGTTACGTACCCCTTCTGTGTTGAACAGCATTGGCTTTGTGTAATCCTTTATCCAAGCAGTAACCCTCAAGTGAAATGGTCTGTAGTTAATTGTCCTTTGCCGTCTAACCCCATCCAATCTTAAGGAGCACCCTCTACCTCTCCCACTCCCAGACATCCATTCTTGTCATCAGTGGCCTTTGTTTATAATTTCTAGAAAGGTCACTACTGCAGAAGTCATTGAGTTAATTTAATCCCCATATATTTAACTGGCCCAAACACCCCTGCGTGGTCACACGCCCCCATAAATATGTTTCGGTTTGCACTGTCATGTGTTGGCTCCGGCCGTGCCCCCCTGAAAGCAAACTGCTTGTTGAATATCTCTGGAAACAAGCCATGGCAATGCGGCTCCTAAATTCTTTGAGGTCGGTACCTTAAAACTGGTTGCGTAGGGTGATATAAAATGCATGTATTGAATTATGTGCAGAGAAATTAGTTGTTTTCAAACCTTGTTGATAACGAAAATATAAATGGCTGTGCTGTTGAAAAACGTTGTCCTTTTAGGGAAGCATCGTTTTGATATTTCACTTTCAACCGAACTTGGTTTTATATTGTACGCTGGAATTTTGTCACGTATGAATTGTCTCCCATCATTTAAGGATATGGTTTAATCTCATGGTTTTCCGTTAATCGCATGTTATGTTTTTTCATGTTTGCTGGAGTCTGCTTTCTATTGCAACATCTGCATTCACCTTTGACTGGGGTGTTTTAGGAGTTTTTTGACCAATCGGTGTGTTTGCATTTTCTCTCCTTGTGACTGACAATCCTGTGTGTTCTACTACAGTACTCCCAGAAGGAGGACAAGTATGAGGAAGAGATCAAAATCCTGACCGACAAGCTGAAAGAGGTATAATTTAATCATTATAAATAATATAATTGCCGTTTGACTGATTTCACAGGGATCACTAAGGTCTGTCATTTCTACATGCAAATGAACAGGGATTGGCTAGCTAACAAGACGATCGTGTCATCACTTCACAATATTGCATGCTTATTAGCAAGCGCAACAGGTGACAAACAACCTTTCATGTGTTTAGAATAGGTAAACCGGTTTTCGTGTGTTCTGGTATTAATTGAATTCTGTGTATTTGACCTGTGTTCTAGGCTGAGACTCGTGCTGAGTTTGCTGAGAGGTCTGTTGCCAAGCTGGAAAAGACCATTGATGATCTGGAAGGTAGGATACTGTCTTTTTGTCTTTTAACCTCTTCCATATCCCGATGCTCAGTCTTCAACAAACAACCTGTTCTGCCTTTATTTCATTATTTCAACATACTACCTATTCTCGTTTGATAGCTGTTTATCTTTCTAAATCTTTGTTTGTTATTCTTTCCATCTCCCTCTATTCTCTTGATCCTCTTTCACATCTCGCTTTGGCCTTGGTGAACAGATGAGCTTTATGCACAGAAACTCAAATACAAAGCCATTAGTGAGGAGTTGGATCACGCCCTCAATGACATGACGTCCATGTAAATACAGTCTTGCTGTGTGCGTGTGCGTGCTGTATATTAACCAAGGCAATCTAATTTTCCCCTAACACTCCATTGAAAGGCCAGGTGTTAATATTCTTTGCAGGGACTTTCAAAGAGCTGTGGTACTGCTATGTAAAAGCAGAGCTTGAGTCAAATAAAATATTTCTGCTAGTTCGATCAATCATTCAAAAATCTTAGGAAGAATCGATTTTAATGTATTGCAGCATTATTTATTTTACATTAAAATGTATTCTCAAGTTTTCCTGTGGAAGTCAGAATAATATACTTAACAGCTGTTTGTTTTCAGTCATTTTAATTTCAGATGCTTTTGGTGCAGTGGTAAACCTCATTGGAATTGTATTTATGTAAACGGTTTCATTACCAATACAGTGTCAATGAGCCGTTCAATGCATTGTACTCCATTTGCTTAGCAACTGTGTGATGCCACTCCACAACCTGAATATGATTGGTCAGCTGTCTGCTTTGCAGTGGAGTGATGTTTCTCCATTTACCAAATGTTTCACATCTCTTTTCTTGAATATCAATTTGAAACAAAAAATCTCAGTTAATAAGATGAACGTGGCACGGTCAAACGCAATTCCCTGTCCAAGGATAGAATGGTGTTAAACGTATTGTCATTCTGTAAAAATTCAGGCCTGGGATTTGTACAAAAATTATTTGACTTAAAAATACCTAACACCTAATAAGTGTGGTGTGACATTAATATGCTCGTGAAATCTAATAGCTGAATTACAGATTGCTTGCAATTTATCCGTTAATGACATACTAAATGTCCAAAAGAAGAATGTGATATCCAATGGCTACTAATCGTTGCAATGTAATGGTTGGGTTTCTAAGAATCTGTTGTCATGGTTTTTCCACCCCTGTGTTTTCAGATAAGTGTCGGGAAGCTATTTTGCTCTCTCCCCTGTCGTGGTTTCAAGAATATTGGCTCAGTCTTCCTTCAGTCCTCATCTTGGTTGCGCGGCCTTTTCTCTCCCTATCTTCTCGTCCCGCCGACCCTTCCTGTGTTCATCTGTCAGTCTTCAGTCATTCCTTAGTGGTAGTTAAAATGCTCCCTCGTGCTTATTATTTCTCCTGCTTTTACTTTCTCCCTTCCTCTGTATCAATTTTGTCAATTCCCCACTTTGACCTCTCCTATAATTCTGGGCAACAGTTGATTCTTTGGGTCACTGTATGTACTCTGTATAAGCCTGTGGTCTTCATGTTTTCTTGTTTTGTCATTTTATTTCTATCTTGTCTTACTTCACTGGTCTCTACATTGTCTACACTGTGTACATGTGATACTCTATAAACGTTGAACAAAGAGAGGGGAAATCCAAGGGTCTGATCTTCTGTGTCTACTGTCTGCTTTTTCCTATTCATCATTGGCATGTGACTACTAGTATAGCTTCAAAGTGACATCAAACACAGTAAATGGTTTATTTCGCTTTAATGTTCTCATTTAGCATTAGAAATAAACACTGACAATTATAGTGTAACTTACATAATTATTACCCCTTTTCTGATATGCCCAAACCAAAAGTAAACTATCAATAATGCCTTATTCTAAATGTATATGTGTAGGTTTGGCTGGCGATCAAAAATATCCGTCACCCAAACTGTTACCCCTGCTATGTCCTTGTGTCCGAACTGATTTCTTAAATCTCCATACTGCATATTGTGTGGTCAAATTCCACACCGTCCAGTTACCAAGGCTAATCCAGTGTTGCCAATTTCTAGTGCAATATCGTTCTAACTGTATTTCAGAACATGTAGCCTTTCAGGATGAATAGACAAGCATGCCTACCCCATTTGGTCAGCAAATATGGGCAAAGAGGATCAGTGGTTTCAATTCGAAGCTGACCAGCAGCCTTGGGAATTACCACAGAACTGACCCTGTGTCTGTGACCCAACAAACTGCATGTATTGAGCTTCACAAAGCTGGAATTTCTGTCAGGGCTGCCTTTCATGAACCTCTTATCTATGGCTGATGCACAAAGATGCGTGACTATGTGTATGGACACAATCTGGACCTCTGAGCAATGGAAAAATATGATGATTAGTAATCTTTCACCACACTTCCTACATCTAGATGGATTTAGGTTTTGGATAAAGACTAAAAGATTGCAGCTGTTCTGAATCCAAATTAAGTCATTGATTTTAATACATTGTTCAGTGTTAATGTTTTTTCTACCCCCTGTAGATATGGTGAAAACTATCATTCTAATGACAAATCATCTCATTAAACAACATCTTTGGTATTTTGGTTATATAAATCATGTCTCTACCTCAAGTGGTAGTAGATCAAATATTAAATCAAAAAAAGAAATGAACAGTTAAAGTAAAGAAACTCAAAACAAACATTTAAAGTGCAGTGAAATTCAAATATTGAAGTATATTTTGGGAGGTCAGGGTCAATGGCTCCCAGGATCATTTCGACTTGTCTGTAATATTGGGGGTGGTCATGACCCTCTCGGTCCCCCCTTAATGCTACACACTTGAATGCCGCATCTTGTGTGCACATTTCAGGCTCTGCTCCTCTCATAACGACCGATTGATAATGTAGTACTGTCCTTTCCTACAGCAGGGATGGGTGTGCAACACAAAGCTGTACCTGCGCCATAGCACACATATCACTGGGACATGCTACTTTAACTCGTTAAAGAATTCTATGACATGACATCTAATTCAACTGCTGATGGGGTCAATAAACCCAATTGTTTCTTCATGCCAAGATTTGGGCATGAACGTTAACTTTAAGCCCCCAGGAAAGTGTATTTAAAAACATTTGAACCTGTTTTGTGCTGGATGTATGATGTTTATATGTTCATAATCCATAATTACTATAATCCATGTCAGGTAGCCATGATGTTCCAACTTTTAGTAGTGACAACTTTTTATGACATGGGGCTCATATTTGCACAAATGAGCCGGGACCCGTTTTGCATAAGACACTTTTTATAAAAATAATTACCACCAACTTACACTCCTATCAACCACTTGCCTCTGCAATAAAACCTGAAAGCCTAAAAATACTTAAACTGTGCCATTCTCTAAAATTCTAAGCAATAGGCTTTGCAACGCCACTTGACTCATGGACTCAGGGGTTTGACAACATGACTGCATGCCAGGGTATATCCCTTGGTCTGCGGAGTGTTCTCTTGCCCTAATGACAGGGCTCCAGTACAGTGGGAGCTCTTGGGATGCTTGCCTGTTTCCCGCTATATGAAAAGCCTAAATGTGAAACGGTCTTGTTCCCTTTCCAGAGAGACTGGCCAAAGCCAAGGAGGAGAACATCAAGATCCATGCCACTCTGGACCAGACCCTGCAGGACCTCAACAGCTTCTGAGGACCCCACCCCCACAGTTGGACCACCACTGTTCAAAACACATCCCCTCCCTTATCTCAGCCCTAGGTTTCCTATCCTTTTATCTTGTTCTCTTTTCTACCCCTCTGCTTGGCGTGTCCGAGAAGGAAACATTCCCTTTTGGGGGTTTGACCTTGTGCTACGTCTTCTTTATTCTCTATTTGGAATGAAGCTCAACAGCTTTGATTGTTCTTGCCCCACTTTGGGTGTTCTTAAATATCTTGCAAGATATTTCCTTTGTCTATTGGAATGCCCTAGTCAAAAAAATATTTCAGTCTATTGTTCTGGCACCACTAAAGTTGTAGTTTAGTACTGTAGACATTATTAAAATGGCATTTAAATACAATGTAAGAGATGCGTATACTTAAGTGGGTTTCAGTGGACCCACTTATTACTTTAGTACACATTTCATTAATTACTGGACATAGTATGTTAGTACACGCATAATATACCACTTTCAAGTTGTGTGGATACTGTTTAGTGTATTAAAGTACAACTTAAGGGGTTCCTGTATAATATTCTTATGTATACTACTTTCTTGACTAGGCTGGTATTACATAGAACTGTCATTGCTGTTGTCACTTATTCTGTCTTCATTGGTGAACGGGCCTGACTACAACTGCCTTTAAGGGTTCCTTACCACAATAAAGCCCATTTTAGTTTCCATCCATTCCGGTTCAATAATGGGAAATTGGGGAAACGGGTCACACATTGATTTTTGCCCTTGGGATAACTTTTTTCATGTAACTGTTTTATTTTTATTGAATATAACTGGAACTGGTGAAACTAATGTGTACTTAAGTATCCAATTTCTTTAAGAACATGATGGTCATTACTGTTTACATGATAGGGGCGGTTAGTTTGGGACTGCAGTCAATCTTTCTGAGGTTGATGTCTGTTTCAGTCATTGGATTTTTGTTGCTTTAATCCCCTGGCTTCATGATTCTTATCAGCTCTACTACTGAATTGGAATATTCAGTTTTGACTTCGGTTTACCTGGCCTGCCATTGTATCACTGGGCCTAGTTTTTAGTTCCCTTGCACCTTTATCCAACTAATAACCCTCCCAAATGTTCACCGTTCTGCAAAAGGGATGACTGTATGGAAGGGACCGGCCTGTACCATCACCACATAGCTTAAGCTTATCCAGTCATTTTCTGATTAGTGAACACCAAAAACTACAGGATGTGGTCAGATGGACTCAAGTCTGCCTGTCTGTCCTTACATCATTCAACCCCTCCCTTTTCTGTGTTTGGGGACCAAAACACATTGGCTTGTACTGATAATATCCACTATTTGTCTTTTGATCAACATTGTTTTTTTAATTTTTGTTTTGCGTTCCCTGTTACCTGGGGATCTATCAGAATTGTTGCATGATATTTTGTGTTATGTGTTTTCTCCTACTGAAATATGACAGTACACTATCACGGAATGGCTGCACTTGTGTGATGCACTAATTCCTTGGCAACTTTTTAGTCATAGGTTTGTGGTGATGTTCACCAGTACCATTGGTCACTTGGAACAGCATGGGACTTGAAATGCCAGGGTTGTGTGTTCACAGTTCACATTGAGGACCAGTATGAGAAAGTATGCAATTCTATACTCGCACTACCTATATGTGGCTATTAGTGTCTGTGAAATGAGTAAAATGTAAATATACTGTAATATGTACCATGCCAATTACAGCAAATGGGTGGAGAGAGGAATGCAGTAGCACTGACTTCTTCAGCGTTAAGGTGCCAATGGGTGTTGCTGATCGAAGTGATGCAAAGCATATTAGTGTGGCAGGGGGTTAGACCTAGAACACTTACATTAACAAACTCAATATTTTAACAAAAGAAACATGTATAACCACTTTTTTGACGTCTTGTTCCATTGTAATGACTAATAAAAAGAATAAAGACCATCATTTTAACTGCCATAAACTGTAATCGTCTTTTTTTTGTTTGAAGTCTAAATTCCTGCCTGGAGTGCAGTTGTTTTCTGTATGGAGCGGTCTTCTCTAGTTCGTCTGTTGGTCGAAGCTGTTCCATAGAGATATACCTTAGAGAAAAACGAGATGGACCATTCATGCCGTAGGGACTACGATAATGACCTACTCAATACTGAACTACAGAGTGAAAAGAGGCATTCATAATGGCAGCTATTTAACACAGAGATAAGGTAGTACTGAAAATACTAATTTCAAAGGAGTAGAAACGTTCAGACTAAATGCAAGTCTTTGAAGGCAATTTTTTTTTCCCTTAGTCGATAGTTTCTATGTAAATGTTACTGGTTTTGTCAAACGGCCTTAGCACTGTTTCTCAATCTGTTGACCGTTTTAAAGACTGATTCTATAAAAGGTTTGTAGGGTAATGCATGATTAGTTGGTATACATTGAATCAACATTTTTAAGTGAGTTTAGTTGTATTTCTCTTTTGAAGGCAGGTTTTTCAAATTTTTCCTGGGTAGTTGTAGTTCTCTAATTGCTCAGATCTATCGCCAGCACTGGGATGGATGACTGGTGTCTTAACTGCGTTGAGCGAGATGAGATTAAAGATGGGTTCCAGGATTGTAGACCACTGGTTGTAAATGGGGCACTATTTAGCTAAAGTGGATCCCAGAAAACTACGTCCTCAGACCCACTCGCTTTAAAATTTGAACTTTATATGTGACGTGAGTTATGGGGATTCTGCTCACAGGTCGTGTGCACACAAACAACATGTCACACATCCGGAATACAAATGCGAATAAAACGTTTGTTTGCAATGTTCCTGGACTGTAGCTTTAAAGGAACTAGAGAAATCCACCGAAACCACACTGACGTATGTCTTGGGCTTCTCCAGGTGGGTGTATTCATGGTGCAGTGGGGGCCGAACTGCGTCATCAACTCCCCTGTGCTGCTTAGCTATCTGGAGTGGAGCTTAATAGAATATTTTTGTAGCTTAATAGAAACCAGCCAGTCAAAACTCAACTCTAAATGTTGTCAGAACATTAGTCAGTAGCCCTGACCCCTGGAGAAAATTGCATGATATTTTTACCCAGTCTAATAAGCATCTTAATAATCTGCGTTCTTCTATACAATAGGTATGGTATGAGTCGCTTGCGTAGTTCACCAAAATGACCAGGTAGTTCACCAAAATGACCAGTACAGTGAAGTGCAGTACGATTGCACAAATAGTCCTCCAGATGGCAGTATTGTAGATGTAATTTTTGTCGAGGCTACAAGGGGTATGCGACAGGCAGACTCATTTGCATTCCTATGTAGGCATTTTTATAAATATCCACTTATAATTATCCACTTCACCACATTCATTTTGACTCATGCAAAAAAGCAGCAGTGAGCCTGATGAATAGGTTAGAACCCATGGATAAAGCACTCTATGTCAACCAGTATCACTCTGTGCCACCCTGAAGTGTCAGTGCTACATGACTTGGTTGTTCTCTGTTTTGTACTTTTGGTCCCAGATAATAGCTAAATAAGTATTATTATTACAACTGCAATTTGACTGACTTTTTTACCATGTTTGATTTACTTTATTGACTCAGGGACCATGTTCAAAGATGTTTTGGTAAGTACGCCTCAATGGGGGCCTCCAGTGTGACACAACAGTCCAAGATGCTATATTGTGGCCTCCTACCTTACCACCAAAAATAAGCTGTTTTGGATATGAACAAAATCTGTTTGTTTATTTGTTAATATTACAGGGGCTAGATTTAATTGACTCTGAATTGACGAACAGTTCTTTGGCAAAAGTAAACTCAAGGCTGGGCAAACCAAATAGTGATTAAGAAAAACTAGGAAATATGGTTTGTTGCCACTAGGTGGTGCTAATATGACGTTTGAAATGTCAGGCTATAAAATAATCAGTAAACAACATTGACCTATAGGCTGTGTTTTAAAACATATTTGGAAAAATACACTATAAAACTTCAAAGCATAGTTAAAAATATTAGTTTTATATTATAAAAAGTAATTATTTGCATCCATAGCTATATCTGTGAGTGGTTGCATTTTGCTCTATTCCTCAATGTCTTGAAATGGGCTTACCAGATGCTCTGTTTTCTCACTTTCAACCCCACTGTCCTAGCTCTATCTGTGCTTGCCAGAGCCTATCCATGACACTCAGCACATGATTAGAAGGCACAATTATTACCCTTATCAAGAGCATATCTCCAGAACTGCTTGAATTCTTTTGGAATATGGCTTCTACAGGTGTCGGAAACATGCCACAGAGGTGTTGATTCATGCTGATCCATTGGCACCACGCAGTTCCTGCAGTACGCGAGTTCCTATGCAAACAGCCCAATGCATCTGATTCCAAAGATGCTCTATTGGGATGAGGACTGGGTGGGAAACTCAAGTCAACGGAACTCAGTGTCCTGGTATCATTCTGAGACCACACATGCTTTGTGGTATGGTGAAGGGTAAACTGTAGACATGAAGGGAAGTGCCAGGTCTGCAACAGTATTCAGATACACTGTGGTATTCAAACATGACTCCCGCTTCACCAAACAAATGTGTGTTAGTTTGTTATTTAGACTTTATTATCCCTGAGGGACAATTTGTTGCAAGCCAGCAGTACATTCAAACATCAACACAATTAGCCCCCCAAACACCACACACCAATTCGCACATATAATAACTTTGTGATTCAGAAGGCCAATAGCAGCAGGGACAGAAGAATTCTTAAATCTGCAGAAGAAGTCTATAAATCCTGCATCTTGATAGGTTGTATCTGCAACTAGATGGGAGGAACCTGAACTCACTGAACAAAGGGTGAATAGGATCAGAAAGGATTGACTGGGCCTTATTTGTGATTCTGACTTTGTACAGTTAGGAAAGGTAATTTAGATTTTTGCCTGCAATTTTACTGCACAATCTAATAATTCCCTCCAAACTATTTAAATTTATCAAGGACCAGTAAAACAGAAGGTTAAAACCGACTTAGTAAAGCAAGAAACAAAATTATCATAAAAGTTGTGTCAACATTAAAACATCTGAACTTCCGATGAATGTAAATGGGCTGATGGGCCTTTGCACAAACAACATCAGTATTTGGTTCAAAAGTTAATGTAGGATCTGAGCACTAACAACTACAATATGAATGTATGGTTCATTAGAAGTGAATGTGCCTAGGTATTGAGAATAACAGAAAGTTAAGATTCTCCCTGTTGGTTGCGCTCTGGTAACCACAGGAATGTTTACATTGACCATTTGGTGTGGGGGTTAGTGTCTTGGTTTGCTAGGTAAACACGCCCCTCAAGGTATTTAACAGCTTGTACCCCACATTACAGTTGAGAGAGTAGAGAGAGACAAAGAGAGTAGGGAAGAGTTTGAGCCTGTAACATCATGTGCTAATAGACTATCAATATGCTGCAATAAACATTGAATACTCTTTCCCCAGACAACCGAGTATGCAAGTTATTATTACTACCACTATACGACATGGCTGATTTCTAACATTAACATATTATCAACTTGGACTGTTGAAAAAGTTCAACATCCTGTCCATAAATAACCGTAGGAAGAAACAGGACTTCTTCCTCAAACCAATCATCATTTCCTTTGTTTTAGACACATAGGTGCGTTAACACCAGTCACTAAAATCATCAAACACCGGACCGTGGTCAGTTTCATCATTCCTGAGCAGGGACACAGTTATGGAATCATCCGCCAACACCCCTGGGGTCAACAGGTGGAAAATACAAAGGCTTCAGATAAAACCTCATTGACGTTCACATTTTGAGACCTGTCAGTTACAAATGTGTATGGCAAATATATAAATTGCCTGGACTCTAAGTTTAGCTATGGTATATTGACAATTTTACAAACCAATATATGGTCGTATATACTACAGCTATCAGCCAAGTAGCATTCAGGACATAAACTGCCCGGTTAATATTAGGCTGAATACCACTGGAATGACTTTTTACTGCTCTAATTGCACTATTAACCAGGTTATATGAGCAATAAAGTCTCTCTGGACATTGTGATATGTTGCCGATATACCACGGCCAATTGCTGTGACAAGGAACTCTGCAATGCATTGTGCCTAAGCTCTTCGCTGTGGTATATTGGACATATACCATAGCACATTGTGCCTTACTGCTTATATATAAAGTAGCTATCAACCAATGAGCAATCAGGATTCAAACCACCTGGTTTGTAACAAAGATTAGAACATGAGCCTACATTACCATCAATGACAACATTTGTCTATCAAAATGTATCAGTGATGTACTGTCAGACTTTAGTATGCCTTTAGCCTGCATTGTATTGAAGAATGTAATTCAAATATAAATCCTAATTTAGCGGAATAACTTTGTCTCCATTTCAAAACGTATCCAAATGATTAATTAAGCATTAATGTACCTTCCAACAATATGTAATTTAAAAACATTTAAATATTCTAAGCCTAGAAGAACCCAGGTTTTAACCCCTCTAAAAAAATACCAAAACTACCCAAAACACAATGAGTATCACTTCACTTTGACTAAATGGCACAGAAGCAATTGTGATAAATGTCTGCACATTTTATTAATAGGAACCTCTTTGATCTTATAACCACTTGGTAAATATTTTGATATCC
Organism: Esox niger; assembly: GCA_016801105.1. NCBI lineage: Eukaryota > Metazoa > Chordata > Actinopteri > Esociformes > Esocidae > Esox > Esox niger. Next base: position 20,203 of record JACXGJ010006130.1, read on the forward strand.
CTGTAACATAAATGTGTTATACATACAATCCAAAAAGAATTAAATGCAATTACAACAATCTGCCATAACATTATGACCACCTGCCAGATATTACATAGGTCCCCCCTTTGACACAATAACAGCCCTGAACCGTCGAGGCATGGACATCACTAGACCTGTGATATATGTGGTATATACGGTGGTATCTGGCACCAAGATGTTAGCAGCAGATCCTTTAAGTCCTGTAAGTTTGCGAGGTGGAGCCTCCATGGATCTGACTTGTTTGTCCAGCACATCCCACAGATGCTCGATTGGTTTGAGATCTGGGGAATTCAACACCTTAAACTTGTTGTGTTCATTAAACCATTCCTGAAATTGTTTTGCTTTGTGGTGAGATGCATTATCCTGCTGAAAGAGGTCAATGCCATCAGGGAATACTGTTGCCATGACAGGATGCACATGGTCTGCAACAGTGCAGACCAATGCAACGACCCAAGGTTTCCCAGCAGAACATTGTCCACAGCATCACACGTCCTCCACCGGGCTTGCCTTCTTCCCATAGTGCATCCTGGTGCCATGTGTTCTCCAGGTAAGCGACACGCACCTAGCCATCCATGTGACGTAAAAGAAAACGTGATCCATCAGACCAGGTCACCTTCTTCCATTGCTCTGTTGTCCTGTTCTGATGCTCACGTGCCCATTGTAGACACTTTCGGCAGTGGACAGGAGTTAGCACGGGCACCCAGACTGGTCTGCGGCTACTCAGCCACATACACAACAAACTGCGATGACCTCTGTGTTCTGACACCTTTCTATCAGTACAGTACCAGCATTAACTTTTTCAGCAATTTGAGCTACAGTAGCTCGTCAGGTGGATCAGCCCACGTGGGCCAGCCTTCGCTCCCCACATGCATCAATGAGCCTTGGCCCCTCAGGACCCTGTCGCCAGTTCACCACTTTTCCTGCTCCGGATCACTTTAATAGGTACTGATCACTGCAGATCTGGAACACCCCACAAGGGCTGCAGTTTTAGAGATGCTCTGACCCAATCGTCTAGCCGTCACAATTTGGCCCTTGTCAATGTCGCTCAGATCGTTACACTTGCCCATTTTTTGCCGCTTCTTACGCATCAACTTTGAGGACAGAATGTTTACTTGCTGCCTAATATATCCCACCCACTCACAGGTGCCATGATAATGAGATTATCAGTGTTATTCACTTCACCTGTCAGTGGTCATCATGTTATGGCTGATTGATGTATAGGTTTAATTTCTTTTTGGGACATTTGTACAAGACCAAACGGCAGTAAAACATAATAACATTATTTATGTTGATACAATTTGAATCAAACTTCACACACCCTGTATGGTGTGAGAGATTTCCGATCCTGGGAAGCTCTTGTCTTATAAGTTCTCATTTCCATACAGCAGATTGTGTGCCCAGGTGTGCCATTGAACTGGTCAGCAGCAGTATGTGTGGCTTCCATGTTGCAGTTTTAATACCTCTGTTGAAGTGCACCAATATTTTCCAATGGTTGCCTAGTAGCCCCCTCTTAGTTTGCACGATTCTTGCCATTTTCTTTTGACCTCTTTCATCATCAAGCTGTTTTCACCCACTGGACTGTTGCTCAATTGTGTTTTTTATTTTTTGCACCATTATCTGTAAACCATAGACACGTCATACGCGAGAAGCCCAACTGGGCGGCAATTTCTAAGATGCATACGGTGCACTTAGTTCACTTGTTTGGCCATTTTCTAATGTTCAATAATACAGAAACGGAATGCCATGACGTCTGCGTGATTTGTAGTCTATAGCTAGCCGCGACCAGGTAAAAACTTCCGGTCGAACCATCCAATTTCGTTAACGTGGTGGCATATCTAACAAATTGATTAAGCTACCAAGTGTATTTTTCCTAATTTATTTTAAAATAATCTAATTTATTTCAAAGAATATAATGCACAGACGGATGTACTTTGCATGTTCCAAAAGCCGACTGGAAGGAAAACATCGTTTTCAAATTGTAAGCTACCACAGGGCCTATGCATGCAAGCCGTTTCACTTGACAGAGAAGAAATTATCAGTTAGAATTTTCGGTGTGATCGAAGAAATAAAATATCTTGCTAATTACTAGTATTTTGCCGGTGCCTGTGCTTGCTAGATATTGAAAAAAAGTAGGCACCAATTGAACACGCCGTTAATGCCATATGTATTCAGAAAAAATAAGAACGTTTATGTAGTGGAGGGAGTTGCATTTGAATCAATGCAAGCTGTGACAAGTCTTTTAACTGTCATGTCATTTAAAAGTAATGTACCAGCAACTCAAGCTCTGGTAAAAAGTGCTTTGTACTATTTGTGGTTGGTTAACTTTGAAAGTTCATATAAAGTATTCTGGTATTCTTATTCACATACATGCTTTAAACAGAGGCGAAAAAAAGACGCGAAAAAAATATTTGGCTTAGAGCCTGCCCTACAATGACAGCAGTCCGCCCCCTCCAGCGCACTATTTTGAAAATGCGTGTGTGCCAAGAGTGTGTGAGTAAGTGCCCACTGCCCAGTAGTCCGTTAACGTGGGAAAGAGTTTCATTCGGCATGTACATTCATTGGTCATAGACTGTTCTTATGATAATTGGGCGGTCATGCAGCGATTAAGCCTATACCTTGAACTTGGTAATGCATTGCACACGCAAGCGCTCAAACGCTCCACCTCTTCTTGACTACCTCTCCTACTCACTTCGGCTCGTGTTATACTTTATTTCTATGTAGACTACAATTACCATGCATTTATGTTTATGTCCTTTACTCTGTCGTTGGAAATGGCCTCCAACGGAGATGGACTGAGTCATTTTTATTTATCGCTGTTATGTCAGTTAACGGTTCCTAGGTTATGCGCGATCATTATGTAGCTCCGTCTTATAAATGGAATTTCTATTCTGACGAGATTGAAAGTGCTGAGAGCTTGCTCTCGGTGACTAGTGTCATTGGACGATGTCCTATGTTTCCTCGCAAGGTAAGATACCCAGATATTTAACAGCTCTTTTACAATATCCCTCCCTCTCGTTACCTCATCACAGTGTGTGAGGAATTGCACAGTGCACTTGTGAGATTATCGGGCAGTATCATTTCGTAAGGTATGAATCGCAAGCTAAATCATCGTGTTCATTATGTCTACGGAACTGTTTTCACTTGCTGTTTTGACTACATTTGGGAAACATTGTAGGTATCGGAATTTCTGAGGTGTAAATGTATTTTCTTTTTAAATGTTATGTCTTTTGACGAGGCTACTCCAGTTAGCCTAATGGACGCACTGTGCGTGTCTATTGGTCCTAAAATCTTGTAAAATGGTATTCTAAAATAAGTATACAGCACAAAAAGTAGCTCATGTGTTAATAGTGTATGTAAGTCAATACATTGTAAAAAGTAAAAAACAATGTAATCAATATTTCTCTCACTGCACAATCTGCCCCTTTCTATGGTGAACTTCACATTTGTAGGGGGGAGATAGTAGCCTCAGGGTCTTGTACTAAAGCCTACGCCAACCACTGCACAGCACATGGGGTATTTTTAGATTTCAATATAGCCCAATGGTGAAGAGTTGTGGAAATGAGGTGAGAACATTTGGAGCAAGGGTCATGGGAGTCAGATTTTTGCAGTATCTTGAGGACATCATGGTGCAAGTTATATTTTGCATATCACCATTAATACAATAAAAAAATGTTTTAGAACTGTGCTGTTTGAATACTGATTTGCTGATAGCCATGGTATATGAGAATGTTTACTAGAGTATGATATCAATGCTTCAATTGGGTTGATAACCAGTTTTTAAGGGCAACAGGGCATCTAAAGGTTTCATAATATTTTGCCGATATACTATGGCACTGTGTTGAGGCAATCCTCAGTGCCTCATGCATAGAAACTACTACTTTTCGTTCCCATATACATTTCAACAACATTTCTGGTTATCTTGCTTCCAAATGTGGAATAGGTCAACATGTGTATGAGGAGACTGAATTGCTGTTTACTTTCAAAACTAGAATTTTGGAAAGAGGGGTGAAGTGTGAGCCTGATTGGATCTTGCTAGATAGTGCTTGGCCCTGCTCTTCTCCTTCACTGGGCCTCCCCAACCTCCTCTTGGAAATGACAGCTCGTGGAGTATCGTGGTTTACCAATGGCATTACTTTTCCACCAATGTTGTGATTGTCTGTCGATTTGCTTTTTTATTACTCCCCACTAAGACATCATGTGATGTATAAAATATATGGGAAGATCCAGTTGCTCATTATTTTGGTTTCCAGCTAGAAGAGATGTTAGTGACTTGGAAAGAGGAGTGATTGTTGAGGTACATTTTGTAGGAGCTTCAGTGATGACCTTCCAACTTGCTGATGTTTCATGGCCATCTCAGTCACTGGCATCCATCACAATTTAACACTTGTAAGGTAATCTAGAGTAACGCCTAGACATCTTTTCCCATCACACGTTATCAATAAAACAAATTACGGATTTTTTTATGAAATAATTTTGTTCCATCAAGTGCTCACTGAAGCGGTTCTGGTAGCTTGTGTTGGCCTAACACCCTGTTAAGTCACATTTCAAATGATTTTTTCTGTTGGTGTTTCCGTTACATTAAAGGTGCAGTATAGGATAGCATAAGCGTATTCATTACTTAACAAAAATAGTTGCGCATTCCAATAAAATCGCTTAATTTTGCCTCTTTTGTCTAACAACATTGTCACGAAACTAGCAACGGGATTTTGTGTGTCAGCGTAGTATGTTCAGGCCAAACAATAAGCGAGACTGCTTCAATAGCTTTTCAACAATACAATTGGAGGTTGTAGACCATAAAACATGACAGAAACAAATCAAGAAACAATTAACATAGTTTGAAAGAAATACAATTAGACGGTCAAATCGTCATTGGACATTGGTTTATCACCCTATCATACATATAGTTGCAACACTTTACAAGATTCCATTTCCTAAGGCCTCATAAAGGGTTTATGATTAGATTTAAAGGGCCAGATTCCTAAAGGGCCTATAGGTCTGAAGTCTTTTGGGGAGCCAAAAAGCAAAGAAACTTCTGAGTACACAGTCAATGGCTGCCGGTCCCTACTTTCATTACCATGCACAGACCTTTTGAGAGGTGTGCTGAAACTGAAAACATTTCTGGAGTTGGCCGGCTCACGTGAATGGACGATGTATCGGAGTGCATGATGCTTGCAAAAAAAATGTGTGGCTCGTGGACGATGCTTACCTGATGGTGTGTGTGACGCGCATCAGGAGGCACACAGGCTCTGGAAAGGACACTATACAGCAATGGTGTGTGTGCTCCGCCCATATTAAGCCTTACCTGGACACGATCCTGCTTACGTTAATGAAGATTTCCATATAGTTTACATTTCTTGCTGTATGTAGGTCTTTCAGCCATTTCAAAATAAAATCCCAGGAAAAGTGTACTGTTTGGAAATGAAATACCTGCTGCTGAAACAAAAAACGAAATTACCTGAAGTAAAAAGCTGGGTATGTTTCAATGTACTTAGCGAATTAGAGTGATTTTAATTTAATAACAAATTACTAGTCATTTCGTTACTTTATCTAATGAAATCTTGAGCCATGGGTGCCAACTGTCTGTCACAGTGGGCACCTCTTTATCAATCACAGATATCAAGGTAAATCTTGAGCCATGTCGCTAGGTTATGGGCCCCTTTTCTTTGCTTGTGGAATTGTAATTAATTGTGAGATATGGCAACATACATTTCATATGATGTATTTGGGCCGCTGATCAAAATGGTACCTGAGATCGCTCGTCAAGCAAAGAGAAGCCAGCTGTTGGCTTATCCCATGAAGCAGCAACACACCTGAGAGAGCATCTCGTAAGTACATTCTAACTACACCTAGGCTATTCAACTCTGGGCCTGGAGGGCTGAAACACTTCTGTTCTTTTTCGTCTGCTCAAAGTCATGGATTAGTTTAGAACCGGAGCTCAAGTGAGTGCAATCTTTGACCAGGTGGGACTAGAAATCTTTTTACCTTTCAAGACTGGAGCAGAAGTCAGTACCCTGTCTCCAGTAGTTAAAAAAAAAAACACCAGACTGTATTGTCAGGAGCATTATCAGACCTTGGTAGTATTTCGTATCTCCCTTTCAATTTGTTTCCTAAAACAAGCAGAAAATGCCGTGCTCTACAGATAGCATTGTGGACAGACTTATACATTAGAATGTAATTGATGTTCTGAACAGAAACATTGTGTTTACAACCATTGTTTCTTACATGGTCTTCTGTCATTCCACCCTTCTACCATCTATTCATCCATCCGAAATGTCTGCCTTTGTCTTAGTAAACTTTTACACACAGCCCATTCGATAACATGTGGTACATTTTACCGCCTACCATTGCTTGATGTCACACATCCATTCAAAGCAATTCCCCGTGTCCGCCTCTGTCTTTATACATTTTCACGAATATAGTATTCCATTATTTGAGATAATCCAAAATCTGCAGCTGAAAGTACCTATTCATCACTTAGTAGTATTCACTCTAGGATTACTTTTTCACTGTATGAAATTACATCCGATCCCTTTGCTAGTTTGAGGAAGGCAGATTGTGAAGAAATGAGAAATAGGTTCTTAGCAGTGTAGAAAAAATACACCTTTAGCTTAAATGGCTGATTTGGCCCACTTCGGCTGAAATAACTTTGTGTATCCATTTCTGTCTATCAATCTCATTCATGGATTGGGAGGAATTTTTGAATTTTTGCTTTCTTTCAAGTCCTCCAACAGCATTTCACAAGTATTGAGATCATTGTCTCTGCCACTACAGAGCCCTCCATTTCTTTTTTTTATTCCATTGTAGCATTGCTTCTGTGTTCTTCCTTCATATCCTCCCATGTAGGCCACGTTTTGTACCATAATCCCGCGGCAGTACCTGTTTATATTGACAGTGGTCTGGAATTTGTATTAATTTGTTGATGATCTGCCCCAATGTGGAAGGACAGGCTTTAAATTACTTGGAAATGTCCCCAGACACATGAGCATACATGATCTTAATTCTTTGGGCCTAGAGGAGGTCTTTGGACCTTGGCATCGTGTGTATTCGTCCATATGGTTAAGAACAGAAAAAGACCAGAAAAGGTTTTTAAGTTACTTTCTAATGATTTTTCTAGTGTTTTAGTGTGCCCAATTCTAATTTAAGCCATTTTATGTGCTGGTAAATGTAGGAGTGTAATAATATTTTCCGCTTTAAAAATTCAGCATTTCTGCATTTTGACTGCAAAAATGCTTTCAAAATATTAGTTCAATTTGTTCAAGTGGATTAACTGTATTAATGATAAAGCCTAGATATCCATTTGTCCAAATATGTAAAAAACGTAAACTTTCCAGAGGGTGTACTTACTATTTCACATGATATATACAGTACAGTCACACACACATACTTGCACAGTAGTACATTTAAATACAGCACACGCCAAATTCATCTTACTAGACAGATGTGGGAGATTATTACAGAATATTTGACATAATTAAACTTTTTAGGCAATTCCGTTTTAAAATAATATGACACAGGGATTAAAGGTGAACTCTGAGATTCAAACAACAACAAACCAACCCCTTTTTGTGTTCAACAGTTATGGGCTACAGCTGGAGAAATGTATCCACTCTTAAATTCGCAGACAGATATGTGGGCACAAGGACTGATCATCTACATATTATCCTGTTGGTACAGATCTAAGGCTGGCACATGATGCGCTGGCAAATTGCAGGCAACTAAATTGAATACTGAAAGTTATTTTGTAGTTTAGTACACTTCATATGACCACAAATACATAAATGAGATTGGAGCTATAGTGTATTTAAAATCCTTTAACGTGCAGGTTGTTTCAAAGAAAGGAGCACATGCAGAAATGTTCTAAAACAAATAAAATATTATCCTTTGTTTATAAAAAAATGTAAGTAGCTAATGTGCCTTGAAAAAGTATTTGTTCAGTGTCAGATGTTAAGTTTCCTTTTATTTTAAATCAGTGTTGACAGCATGTCTCTCAGTTGCTTAGGCAGCAAGCAATCCCCAAAACATCACAGTGCCACCACCATGCCTGACCTGTAGAATTGTGTCAGTAATGTGGATTGCAGTGCTTGGTTTTTGCCAGATGTAAAATGGCCATAAAGCCATTGACACAGGGAATATCTGTATGCATGTTACAGCTATATTGAATAACCCATGTGCATTATAAAATATTAATCAACGAATTGTCAAATCAACCTGTTGCTGCTGTACTGCAACACAAGAAGATGCAGTAAATTCAAAAAAATGCTTGGTGCGAAATGACTCATTGTTAATCATAATGTGTTGATACAAACATTGCTCTGCATTTGGGACATTGAACAATCAAGAATGTACAGACTCTGCAACAAAGTAGTAGATTAATTTGATCAGTGGATGTATTATCACAATATCAGGGTGAGATTTTACCCCTTAGACTGCACTTTTGGGAGACCTGGTGAACAATAGGAAATGTATAGGAAACTCTGGGAGCTTAAGAGTTTGTTCAGCATATGAAACACAGAGGGGTTTGCATATGGGAACAAAAACATGTCAGAATACTAAAAAAGATGGGCTGATCTGTTGACATTGGATGTTGTAGTAGAGGGGGTAGGGTTGATGTGGACAGTCAGTTTTTATGAGGGAGGTGGGTTTATGTACAAAATGTAATATTTAGATTTTTATTTGCGGTGGTTAACTTGACCCACCCTCCTAAATAAGTGTGAATTTTGTAACACAAATATAGTATAACAGTGTCAATGCTAAGCAAAAGGTAATTAAAACATATTCACATTGGACAAGTAATGTTTAAAGGGGAATTACACCATTTTTTACATGTGGCAATATATTCACCAGTTCTGTGCTTGCAGTATATCCCCAAGATTTTTTTGTTTATATTATATTGTTAAGAAAATGGTTTGTCAAAGTTCAATACTTACCATTGCCTACAATGCATTTAGACTGTTTCCCAGAAGTTAGTCAAAGCAAAAACCAAAGAAGCAGGGAAAGCAAAGCAATATAAAAACATGACATATGTCTCCACGTCCAATCCACCTCAACCAAATAAAATAATAATAAAATAGAAACAAATAGAATGTATAGCTAATATGGGTAAAGTACTGTCTCAAAGACAGAGAGGATCAAATATTTCGGACTAATAGTTGTAAAGTTTTCAACAGAGGGCAAAGTTATTAAGAAGCAGTGAATTATCTGTGGTTTAACATTGTTTACAGAAAGGAAACAGATCCCAAATTTCCTTTAGAATTTGGTTATAAGAGTACTGGAACCAGGGTAAAATCTGGAATTTTAGTAGACAATGTCTGGATTAAATTGTTCCTCTGGCAACTGAGTTCTTCTAGGAACCAAAATGTAATAGGATCTGCTGAGGATGGATTAACAGATTAAGATGCATCATACAAACAAGAAATATTTCTGATTGATAGAAATCTCTGTGCTAATAGAAATTGGATGCCAGTGTAACGTCCATCTTAATCCTGCTGGATATTTTTTTCTAGTCAGAAAATTACATCGCAGTTGTTAGCGGTCCAGTAATAAGATAATATTTTCATGCACTAATCCTCTCTCCATCATGTATTTGCAGGGATGTCTTTTACCTTTCCAAGGTGAATGAATGGAGGATTTTTTCCAACTGTAAAAAAAACAGATAAATGATTTATGTATGAATATAGAGATCTATTTGAAATTGGTAATTCTGTGAGGAAAAACGTTTTAATGGCATTGGGTTCTTTCCAGCAGGGAGGGAGGAGATATCCAAAACAATATGCTTGTTTTGAGTTTGTCCAGAAAAGCAGTGCCAAAAGAAAACATCACTGTCTCATCCATCTGTGGAAATGAAATCTAAATGACAGAAATAGATTGGTGAGTATTCTAACACAGGAATTCCTGTGTAGAAGTTGGATGGCTTTTATGAATCATCCATAATGTTACATTTCTTTAGAACAGCGAACAGGTTGGGCCATTTTACAAATATAATGTCATAACATTGAGGTTTTAACTAGGTTACTTGGAGAGTAAATTTTAATGAAGAGAACTAAGATTGGATTGTTACTGTTAGGTATGTCCCCAGCCTCTACTCTTAAGAATCTTTTTATTTTTAGTCTGTACATGTTAGCATACAATTAGGTCCAGAAATATTTGCACACTTTTTAATAGTTTTGGATTTTTCATAATATGCAACTACAATGGATTTGAAATGAAACAACTGAGATGCAATTGAAAGGTAGACTTTCAGCTTTAATTCAAGGAGTTAAACAAAAATATCATATAAAATGTTTAGGAATTGCTAACATATTCTTACACAGTCTCCTTATTTCAGGTGCTCAAATGAAATTGGACAAATTAACACAATCATAAATAAAATATTCATTTTTAATACTTTGTCGGGAATCCTTTGAAGGCAATGACTGTTTGAAGTCTGGAACACATGGACATCTCCAAATGCTGGGTTTCATCCTTTGTGATGCTTTGTTCATGTGTCTTTCTGCCTTAAGCTTTATCTTCAGCAAGTGAATTGCATGCTTGATCGGGTTGAAATCAAGTGATTGACTTGGCCATTGCAGAATATTACAGGTCTATGCCTTAAAAAAAGTCCACTTGTGGAATCAACTCCAGACCTTTCACAGTAACGAAGGAACCACCCACACCTGTTCATGAAACATCTTTTGAGTCAGTTGCCAAATTACTTTTGGTCCCTTGAAAAAGAGGGGGCTACATATTAAAGAGCTGCAATTCCTAAACCGTTTCTCAAATGTGGATGTGAATAGCCTCAAATTAAAGCTGAGAGACTGCACGTTAAGCTCATAATCATGATTTAACTGTAACTTGAATATATATGTATATATATATATTTTAGCTAGCTTTTGTCTTATTTTGCTAGAGCTCTAACGGTGGTCCATCTTGGCAAATTAATGCAAACAGCTATGGAAGTCCTCTCTCCCTTTCAAGCTTCTTCTATATGAAGTTGAAATGAGAACGTATCAACATTTTTGGTCGAATATCTGAAAAATAAAGTCTTGAATGCCTGTCATCATGGTCTGCCGTATAACATCACACTGCAATGTGATTATGATAGGCTTATAGCAGGCTAATTTTATTTGTACACCCATCTTTTGTAATGCATATGTATCCTCTCTCGCTAGAAAGAGAGAGATGTTACTTCTGTCAAAAACCCATCAGTGATGGTGAACTAACTCAGGACTGACCACTAATGTGTATACACATGGCTACAGACGGTTTGACCATTTAACGATTTCACTGAGCTTAGGTTTCATGATACCTCTTAGACATCTTTCTTATGACAGCACGATGGGATGAAATCTGGTTGCTTTCTATCTGTTCTATTAAGACTCATGGTCTTTCCAGCAAAGATTTTGGGCACAGATGGTCACAATTCAAGTAGGCGGCCAATAACACTTGCAATCTCACCTTTCAACATTTTGGTCGCTTCCTTGCAATGACTCCAATAATGAAGCAGTACATCAGTGATCCCTAGACAAGCTTGATGAATGTAGGTAGTAGGCCTTCATTTTGTTGGTGATGTTATAGTAGTGATGTTTTCTAAAGGCAGCTCTTTAATTGCATGCAGTACCAGTCAAATAATTGGGCACATCAGGAGATAAATGATCTATGTCATCCATCTCTTGATATGTAACATTACCAAGATTTCCTTCTGATTGCGTTGTTCACTTCTGTTGTAGCGTCAGAAGTGTTTTATGCCTTTAAAGGCTGCTTTTGGGCATGTTCAAACTCTGTCTCTGTCTCTATCTCAATCTGACACCTACACGATACTGCTATAGTATCCAGAGTAAGTGAATTGTGACTGAGCTGTCCACTCAATTCTTCTGTATTTTTATTCATTATTTTCCCCTGAAAATTAATGCATGCTGCAATGCTGCACAGTTTAGTAAAAAAAAGACCAATGTGTTTTTGATGCATATTTCTTTAAATCATTAAAATTACGTTGTATTGTGGTGAACTGATTAGTTATACAATTAAAAGTTGGTCTTAAACTATAGCTTTGTATGATACATCACAGACAATATGTCAGGTTCATACATTCTGCTTTGTTAAACAGTCTTTTATTTTGATGTGTCTGTATTTTGAGTGGTGTCATTAAAATAATCTAGATCAGTGGTTTACAGCTATCTCCAGGTGGTCTCTGAGAAGTTACTCCTTTCTGCCTCTAAACAAATATGGCACAACTCATTTAATTAGCCAACTAATCCTCAATTATTTGTGCAATTGAATCAGGTGTCGGTTATGGGTTGAAACACAAATGTGTAATGTCTGGGGGGACTAAGGAGAAGGATGAGAACCACTGCGAATCACTTGTCTTCAACTTGACATGTCAATGAAAGTAGGAAAACAAAAAGGACGTCAGGTGATGTGTTTAACAGCTGTGGAACGGCCAGAGCAAAAAACAACTGATTAAAATAATCCTGGTGCCCCTAATAACACCACTAAGGCCCAAACAAATAATATACTGTACTACAATGTACTACCATGTCCCTCTGGTCATGCCTCCGATCTGGGCTAGTTTTAAATAGACTCTGGGCTCAGCCCACATGCATCAATTAACTATTACAATTTGGACTCTTAATATATTCACCCAGCAGTCAGAAGAGGACTGGTCACCCTTCTGAGCCTGGTTCCTCTATAGGTTTCTTCCTAAATTCAGCCTTTTATGGGAGTGTTTCCTAGCCACTGAATTTCAACACTAGTGTTGTTTGCTCCTTGGGGTTTAAGGCTGGGTGTTTTGTGTTTTGTGAAAGCACTTTGTGACAACTGCTGATGTAAAAAGGGCTTTATAAAATACATTTGATTGAATTTGATTGATTGATTGAACTTCCTTTTTTCATTTCTTTCCATATCTCGGGAGCATTTGTATTCTTTATTTTTGACAAAGACAGTGGGGAACAATGGCATGTTTTTGCTGAAAGAACAGTGGGTAAGCGGGATAGGATAGAACTTTGGGCCAGAAAAAAGCTTTGGGCCAGAAACCCATGCCGCAGATTAGGCCATACATGTTCCCAGTTTCCATATCATGACAATTATAGGTTACGTTCTTTGTCTCAGTATTGCGTTCTACAAACGAGATCCAACTTCTCAGGAAAGCACAGCCTAGGCTTCATAACATTTCTGTCTCTTAAGTGAGTGTATTCAATTTATCTAGCGCTGTCACCCAGATTGCCGTGCTTTACACAAAGTAAACATTTGTTTGTTTTGTTTGGCATCGTTTAGGAACTTGCTTCCTCCTAGGCTAGAGCCTGCAGCCCATTGAAAACAAATTGGTTCAAAACAAAAGAGTGTATGGTGGGAAAATTACTTGGAATCTGGTTGTTGTTAATGAGAATGTTGTTTCATCATCTGACCTGGGCAAAACAACATATATCCTTTGTATGTAATAACTGAAAACTATTAACCCTACCATCTTCTCTTTTTACCCTTTGCCAGGCCTGCAGAGCAGCCATCTTTAGTTGCTTTGTGTTATTTCTCTTCTTTTGCAAATGGAAGGCATGTTTAATCTGATTGAGTTGGTTAGTCAAGAAACGCTAAGGTTTTTGCCAATGAAAAACTCCTGTAGTTGCTATGCCAGTATGTTTAGGGTCATTGTCTCGTAAAAGGAAATGGCGTACAATTAGTTTGGAGACATTTGTTTGTAGTTTAGCAGAAAATATGTTTCAGCACACTTCAGAATTAATTCAGCTGCTACCAGTTACATCATCATAAAGACAAGTGAGCCAGTTCCAGTGGCAGCCATACATGCCAAGCCATAACACACCTTCCACCCTATTTCACAGTGGAGGTGCTATGCTGTGGATCTTGGGCCGATCCTTTTTTTTCTCCACACTTTCCTCTTGCCATTACTCTGGTACATGTTAATCTTTGTGTCATTTGTCCACAACACCTTTTTCCAGAACTTTGCAGGGTCCTGTTTTTGAGGATAACTAGCGATTTGTACCTTGCAGTGTAGCCTCAGTAGTTCTGCTGTGAAGTCTTCTACGGATGGTCGTGGCTGACACATCCACGCCTACCTCCTGGAGTGTTCCTGATCTGTCTGACAGTTTTTTTCTCCTTCATTATGGTAAGCATCATCTTGGCATCAACTATGGAGGTCGTCCTTAGCCTTGCCGACCATTTTCATTTACTGAGCTCGCCAGTAATTTCCTTCTTTTACTAAGTTAAAACTGTTTTGATAGGTCAGAGGTTTTGGCTAGGACTTTTATTTAGTTTTTTAGTCGTCTTCAAATCCATCAGATGTCAACATTCTCATGCATCCTTTACTGTTTCATAATGTGGTAACATTGTGAAAAACAATATTACAATCCACAACCTTGCAAAATATTGTGTGATGTTTTGAAATGAGTAATTTCAAAGCATTTGATGGTAGACGTATAAGATGTATCGTTGATCATATTCATTATTGTCAATTCGTTATTTTTATTACTGTCAGTTTTTCACTTTTAAAAATAGATGGTGATTTAATTAAAGGGGCGCTGTGTGTATTCCTCCCTCTTAACAATAACATGAGTTGTCTGATCCTGGTCTTCCCTCACCGAACGAGTTGGAAATAGTAATACCTAGTTCAGGGTGGTTTAGGGTGGGAAGGATAGACATACTGTATGTCTCTGAAGCAAAAATAATGAGTTTACAAGTCAATGCAAACTTATAGACGCACGGGCGAGAAAGTTAAAATGGGGGATATCTCATGCACTATGTTAAGTTTTGAAAAAAAAACTTTGTTTGGAACATTAACTTTAAACATTAACTGCAGGTGTCTATTGATCATTTTGGCTAATATTTATGCTAGTATTACATATTGCCCCTTTAAATGCTTATTCAAGCACATAAGTTAATGGTACATGGTAATTGCTAAATTAACTTGGTTTGACTGGTTTGAGGTAGGTTTAGTCATTTAGTGATTACTCTAATCAGTTTTTCTGGATTTGTTTTCTTTCAGCATGAAAAGAATCTACCTCTCCTACAGCACTGATTGAATGATGGTGAAGCAGGACATCAGGTATTTTGTCTCTGTACTATCTAACCCATGTAATAATGGATAATATGGCAACTATATCTTAATGGTCTAGTTGGTTAGTGACATATATGTACAGATCATCATATTATTGTGGATATGCACTATCAAATATGGTTTTTCAAATGTAAGATGGAAAACCAAAACATTATAAGCAAACATGACATCCTAACAACAAGACATTCAGCCATGTTCCAGTTATAGTGTTTGAGGAAGAGCTTGGCTAAGGAAAACCCTATGATGGTTGAGTAGATGTCACATGATTGATTTGCTTTTTCTGTTGGTTCCGAAGTTGTCAGTGAGAACTATGTCAGGACCTTTGTAGCATGGTCTCTAGGTTTTCATTTGACTATTAAGTTAAAATAGTTTACCTTTTTAATCAGTGACATTGCAGTAGGATACATTATATACTTGACAAGACCACATACAACTGACTTATTGAGTTTATCTCCCACTATATATATATGTGTGTGTGTGTGTGTGTGTGTGTGTGTGTGTGTGTGTGTGTGTGTGTGTGT